>CM055958.1:94089238-94344238 GCA_029490685.1 Schizonepeta tenuifolia
TCATCTATCTTGCGGGGTCTGCATCTGCTGAGCTGATTGCTGATGTTGCTCTTTGCCCTATGGAAGCTGTGAAGGTTCGAGTTCAGACTCAGCCTGGATTTGCTAGAGGTTTGTCTGATGGACTTCCCAAGTTTGTGAGATCTGAAGGAGCTCTTGGGTATGCTATATTGCTTCTGCTTTTATTTTTACCTTCTATTGCATGGTATAAAGTTGCATTTGTTGAGTCCTAATCTGTCAACATTTTGCAGACTGTACAAGGGACTGGTTCCTCTCTGGGGGCGTCAGATTCCATGTAAGTTTTGGATTTTTCTTCCTCTACTAGCTGTTTATATGTAATGCAACCGTTGTTTGATGTGGTGCGGGCTTTTCTGCTAGGAATAAGTATTGTTTTGTAAAGATGGTGAGGTGCTTTCTAGAATAATTGTGTGAAATTCCATTCGTAGATTATTTTGTGCTTTGTGAAAGTGATATATAGGTTAAGGTGAAACACTTATTACTGCTGGATGATATCATTAAATTGAAGTATCTAAGAGCATCTTCTTGTTGACCGACATAGAACTGAATCATGGTCTCATCCATGCATTTAATGGCTGCTGAAAGTAATGGTCAACTGATTTTTCTGTGCATGTATGATATACCTCTTTTATGCTGTCATCACTCGTAATCATCATCACTATTCTTCTTGTCTAATTAATCATGCCTTAATTCCCTCAAAAAAAAAAAAAAAAATCAATCATGTCTGAACTTCCAAGTATTAAGTATTATCAGAAGCAGTGCTTGCCCAGTTGCACTCTCCTTTTTTCAATGTTTTTGCCATATTTTATTATTTGTACTTTTATGTCAAGATCCAGATATGCTCTATATATGCAGCACTAATGATTTAACTTGCAGACACAATGATGAAGTTTGCATCCTTTGAGACTATTGTGGAGCAAATTTACAAGCGTGCTATCCCCACACCTAAAAACGAATGCAGCAAGCCTCTCCAGCTTGGTGTGAGTTTTGCTGGTGGATATGTAGCTGGTGTACTCTGTGCTATTGTGTCACATCCAGCCGACAACCTTGTCTCTTTCCTCAACAATGCCAAGGGTGCTACTGTTGGTGATGTAAGTTTTGTTCCTGCAGCTTGACGTTACTTGCATTGTTTTCTCAATTTCCTCCCTTGACTAGATAGCAAAAATTTATTCTGCCACTTTTGTATGTTTCATTCCCTTACTTTTTTGCTGTTTTCATTTCTGAAGGCCATAAAGAAGCTAGGGCTGTGGGGTCTATTCACTCGGGGACTTCCTCTTCGTATTGTCATGATTGGAACTCTCACAGGAGCCCAGTGGGGTATCTATGATGCTTTCAAAGTTTCTGTTGGCCTGTAAGTATACTTGCATTGCTGGTATTACATTTTTGCATAACCCCGACGTCCCATCATTTCCTCCTTGTGGGTACATTTGTATGTGGAGTTGATGCATTTGATATACCGTTCACTTCAATTTTCTAAAAATTTCAGGCCAACAACTGGTGGTGTTGCTCCTGTGCCTGAACCTGCAAAGTAAAGTTTTTGAGTGAAAATCCAACTTTGAAGTATGAAATCAGCTTTCTCCAGAGGGGCAATAAATTTAGAAGCAGCAGATGTTTTGCTAGGCGTTAACAGATGGAGAGTATTTTTCCATTTTCTTGAACTTCCATCCGTTTTTCACGCTTTTTGCTGATTTGATTTTGAAGAGTTTAAGCACTCTGCATACTTTTATTACTGATTGCAAACTTGTAGACTAGATGCCGTAATAGGACTGTGGAAGTGCCTCCACAAAATTTAAATAAATGGGCAGACAGATATATGGAGGTTCAAACTTAGCCACTGCAATCCATTTTTTTCCTGAGATAAATAGCTAGTGTATGGAAGAATGAAAGATCAATTACTTCCTCAACATTGAGAAGGCAAATTTTGATTGTTTTGATTATATGCCCCTGGTGATCAAATCTATTGTTTGTGCTGCTTGTGTTGTATCAAATATCTCTTCCTACATGTTGACGTAGCTGCTCGAGTGGGTTACTTGTTGGATTTAACACCATTTTTCTTTTCTTTTGCAAATCAAAATATTTTTTTTTGTTTTCTCTTGGAAGGTGAAAGTATTGCATAGCCAGATTAAATAAACGGGTGAAATTTGTGAATGCGAGACGTGGTGTTTTAATTTCAGTAACTGATAAATCATGTCAAACTTTCAATGGTGTTTTCTCTCACTTCTTTCTCTACCAAAAACCAAAGTAGTGTTTTATTTTTCTAATTTGGCTACGGGAGTTAGTTTCGAAAGTTTGGTTCATGGGTGATGGTTGAAAATAGGCTTCGAGAGGAAGACAATGGAGGAGGGTGTACCAACGAGAAGAAGAAAATAGTGTGTGTCGAAGAGGAAGGTCATTTTGCTACTCACTCCTTCACTCCTTCTGCGTGTGACCATTAAATAGTGGCACGAGTTTTAATAAAAATTTAGTAAATGCACTCCTTCACTCCTTCTGCGTGTGACCATTAAATAGTGGCACGAGTTTTAATAAAAATTTAGTAAATGTTGAATGGGTGGAAAAATGGATAAAAATAGATATTGGGTTAATATAAAAAATCACACTTTTCATAGACGGAGCAATTTTAATTTCTAACTATTCACAATATAAATATTTAGTTGCACGGGGAAATACTAGTTATTTGAGTACTTGAGTTGACAATCCACAAATAATGAGAGGGAGAATATGATGTATAAGGATAATATTGTAGTTCATTCAACAAAAACACAGCAAAATGATACATTGTCTTGTGAAACGAGATAAGATTTGGCCTCCCTTTCTGGCCTGACCTGAGAAACACTATGACCAAGTTACATTCTTGGTACCTTTATTGTAGCTATATATATATATATATATTCTATATGTGCAGCATTACTTACCCATCCCAGAAGTTCTTTCCATAACCCAAAGCCCAAACAAAACTATCAATACATTTTCCTTGCCCAATTTGCTCTTCACTCGAACTCGAAGTCTTCAGGGTTGTAGTCCTCAATGGATTCAAAAGACGAGTCCGATCCAAGGCTTGGTAAGTTGATCGATTCTCCCATGTAGTTGAGGGGAGAGTCGTCCAAGAAGTCGTTATCGTATACATACAGTAGTTCATTATCAGGGCCTTCAGGGAGTGCCAGCTCCAGTGCTGTTTCATTCATCACAAGATTGTTCAATATCCTTGGCGAAAGATCTTCTCCTTTCTTTCTTGCTTCGATCATCTGTTAATATTGGTATGAATAATATAAAGGTTACTGATTTTATCAAGCATGCATAAGAATCATCCGTGATATGATATTTTCCTTACATATCGTCCATCTTCAACATTCTGGTAGACAAGAATGTAATCATCGGTTACCAAGCCATGAGTGTGGACAAATTCCCCTAAGGAATGTGGCACCACATTACATTTTTTTCAAAGGAACGAAGTTGAAGGAAAGGAATAGGGTAAGATTTATTTTTGCATAAGATCTTACCAGTGTACTCAAGTACGTACATCCTGCTGCTATTGTTCGGCCAGAATCTGTGCCGGGAATGGGGTAAGAAGTAAAAATTATGGCATGAATAAACTTCAATGTAAGTAATGTTGTCTCACTAACCAGCAATCTATTCTATTTAAACTCACTAAGTGAGAGAGAAAGCAAAGAGAGAGAAATCACCAGGCCTTTTCTGTAGCTTGTTATTCTATTTCTTTTCCTCTCTTTACTTCGAAGAGTCATACACTAAATCAATTAGTAGTTTGCTAGCTGAGCGATGATATCAAACAACTTTTTGTTAATCATAGGCAGTGACAGAGCCAAAATTTTAAACGAGGGTGTCCATTTTTTATTTTTTATTACCTACATAACTACCATAATATCAATTAGTATTGAAGTCTAACAAAATATTCCTGGTCAAGGTGACATATCTCCGGACATTTTAACAAAGTATAAGAAAAATTCTCAAAATAATATCAAAACATACACTTTTATAGTACTTACAGTCACATATTAATATTTTAAATTTTAGAGAGGGAAAAAATGGAGGGTCCAACTACAATGCTACAATTATGTATGTTGGATGAGAAAATACATGCAAAAACCTTTCACAGACGAGCGAAAATTGCAATGTGCTGTTTAGTTACGAGCAGTTTGAGCAAGATTAAAGGCAATAATTAAGAAACAACCATTTCTATTCTAACCTGTACTTAAACCACCACTCATGAATGCCATCCATGTCGAGCATGCTAATTGGGATTCCTTCCTTGGCTTCAAGGATAGGAAGATGAAGCTCAGCTTCTTTCTGAATTAAGCATCAAAAGTATCTCAATAAGGTTCAGCTCATTAAATGTCAAATAATAGTCATACAGTGAGACAACTAGAATTTAACCAACTGCTGCATATAAACACAACGAGCAAGCTTATAGCCACAGACCTTGGGAAGGATCATCCTTCTAAGGACGCCTACGTCACTGTTCCTTAGCTGCTTCTTGAAAAGATAAGCAAGTTTCGTGAGATCAATTTCCTGAAAAAATTAAAAGAGAATAACAAACTGTCAGTGATGATCTAAAAGTTCAAAATTCTTAGGCTGACAATCTGCAAGAATTTACTACGTATATATAGGTTAGCAGCATACGTTTGATCTGCAAATGTGTCTTGCACAAATAGCTAGCCACACCGACAAATATGTAAGCTCTTACTTAGTGGCATATACATAGAGATGTAAAAAATGACCTTGATCAACCCAAATTTTGGCAGGTCCAGAGCATGCTTTAAGAGGCCCATTTTCCAATTTCGGCCTGTGGACTCAGCTAAGGTCGAAAATTAAGGCATAGGCCCATGCATGGCCCGAAAAAGTCCGGTCACCCTAAATCGACCGGCCCAATTTCTCCTTTAGCTCATGACTCGATCAAGACCGATAGTTAAACCTTTACGTATATAGGTAAGTTTTAACATGCATATGTTAGATTTGTTGATGAGTCATGCACAAACGACAAGATAATCAAATCCAAAAGGATTTACCAGATTTAGTGACATATAAGTAAATTTTTTACTAATGTTCAAGCACATGTTAAATATGGTTGTGTGTCATGTACAAACACCAAGACCGGCAAACCCGCTAGCATTTACTAGATTTTGTGATGCATGGATGAGTAACATAATGTGCAAGCATACGTCACACGTGATGACGTTTGATGCACAAACAACAAGATAACAAACTCGCAAAAATTTACTAGATTTAGTGATGCATGGATAGGTAACTTTTAAGTATGTGCAAGCCTACGTTAGATGTGATGACGTTTGATGCACAAACAACAAGACGACAAACTAGCAACAATTTACTAGATTTAGTGATGCATGGATAGGTATTATGTAACTTTTAAGTAATGTGCAAGCATACGTCATATGTGATGACGTTTGATGCGCAAACAACAAGACAACAAACTCGCAAGAATTTAATAGATTTAGTGATGCGTGTGTATAGGTAACTTTTAAGTAATGTGCAAGCATACGTCATATGTGATGACGTTTGATGCGCAAACAACAAGACGATTAACTCACAAGAATTTACTAGATTTAGTGATGCGTGTGTATAGGTAACTTTTAAGTAATGTGCAAGCATACGTAAGATGTGATGACGTATGATGCGCAAACAACAAGACGACAAACTCACAAGAATTTACTAGATTTAGTGATGCGTGTGTATAGGTAACTTTTAAGTAATGTGCAAGCATACGTCAGATGTGATGACGTTTGATGCGCAAACAACAAGACGACAAACTCACAAGAATTTTTTAGATTTAGTGATGCGTGTGTATAGGTAACTTTTAAGTAATGTGCAAGCATACGTCACATTTGATGACGTTTGATACACAAATAACAAGACCGATAAACCCCCAATGATTACCTAGATTTAGTGATGCATGAATTGGTAACTTCTAACAAACGTGCAAGCATACGTAACATGTGCTGACGTGTGATATGAAAACCAGGCCGACAACCCCACAAGCATTGTGTACATATATAACCTATAATTAACAAACTAGCTAACGGTCAAACTCGAAGGTCAAGGCTAAGAAATTGCGAACGCTACTAGATTTAGTGTTGTATGTATATAAAGGTTGTCATTTATTTAATGTACAAGCATACGTTAGATTCCACGTGTCATGCACGACGTTGACAAGTCTGCAGACTTGTTTTAGTATATATAGAACTTTAAAATAATGTACCATCTTACGTTAGATCGGTTGGCGTGTCAATGCACAAACAACAATCCTCAAAACATGCAATTACTAGATTTAAGTGACGCATATATAGAAACTTTTAACCAATGCATAGACATATGTTAGATATGTTGATGTGTGATGCACAAAAACAAGACGACAAATCCATAAGCATTTTCTAGATTTAATAACATATAGGTGGCTTTTAATTAATGTATGAGCATTCATTAGATCTGCTTATGTGTCATGCACACGCAGTAAGGCCGACAAATCTGCAATCATTTACGAGAATTAGTGACGTATATATGTAACTTTTAACTACTATCATATATTATATCTGCTGGCTTGTCATGCATGAAGATCAAGTCTTGACAAATTTGCAACTTTTACTAGATTTAGTCACTTACATAAACATCTAATTCATGTACAATCTTACGCTAGATATTCTAAGGTGTCCTGCACGAACAAGCCTGAGAAATCCGCAACAATTAACTAGATTTATTGACGTATATAGTAGTTAGATGACCGTTGTAACAAGACTCCAAAAGATCCGCATATTTACTCCAACGGTCTCGTTATTACTCGAACAGTCAATTTAAAAGTGCTTATACACAACATGACCAAATTTTAACCACTATAATCACACTCATTACATGTTATTGACACAAAATAATCAATTTCTTGTTAAGCTAATCAACATCTAACATTACTATTCATTCATGCTCTTAAAACTAAAATCTAGACTTCAAAAGAGCAAACCTATCACCTCTTATGGACCTCATACTACATTATTACATTATTAGTACATTAATACACGTGCACATATCTACCATTAGATAAATATTGCAAATTAATTTATCGGTCTGCTCATCAAAATATATAACACGAATTAGCACACATAATCCTTTAGATAATCTGTGATTTTAAACTAAAGAAGCATGATGCTTGGTGGTGAATTTGTTTTTACGTACCTGAATTAAATAAAATGAATATTAGGCTACCTATTTAAAACATGAAGTTATGGGCCCTCCAGATTTCTTAATCTGTTTTGCTAACTTCTACTGACATGAAAAGCAATTTTTGTTTTTATTTTTTAAACTAATATATATGCACATGTACTAGTAGCCATAAATATTTTCATTTAAAAATCAAGAGCTTTTAGTCCTTATTTTTTATTTAATTCTGCAGTTACGAAATCAGCCATAGAAGGAGGAAGAATCCAGCCTTCACCGTCTAGTCTTGTGTGAAGACAAAGTGTAAATGTGGTTAGCTAACAGACAAAAACATTTACATATATCTGTGCTCCCAACCAACTTAATTCCAAATTTTTTAAAGCATGATGACTTCAAAGTTCGCTAAAATTAAATTAAATTAAATTATGCTTAAAATAAAAATACAATTTTCCAAGAACATACATAATTAATGCATGTGATTCAAAATTTTATCCCAAGAAGCCAATCTGATGGGTCAATTTATGCAAATGAATTCAAATCCGTGTAATGAACATCAGTGTACATCCGCCGCCGCCGACGGGGTGGCGGCGCCTCTAATGAATTAAGGGGATGACCGGTGAAAATTAGCAACACCACTTGTAATCCAGCGTGGTCGGTGACGGGATGTATAAATTATTGCCATTTTTTTTTAAATTTTCGGTCAATTATTTCAAAATGGTTGCAAATTTAATTATATAGTTCTAGTGATCGACCTTGAACTAAAGATTAAAAAAAAAGAGGGTCCACGTTTTTAGTATTTGTTTATAGCTACACATTTTTGAGAAAATCGGTTGCGTTTTGGTTTTGGTTTTGGTTTTGGTTTTCATTTCCTGTTAGGGAAAATTCAGTTAGTAAAGACCAACAGCAGAGAAGAGAAGGAAAAAAACATTCCATATTATGTGAAAGAAATTGCTAAAAATGGAAAAGCAAAAGGAAAAAAGGCAAGAAACTCACACGTGCAACAGGTAGAGGTGGCACGTGGGAGCCAGGCAAAGCGAGGCCCTCAAGGCTAGCCCGCCTGGCCCTGGGCATTCTGGGCCCTCGCTGAACGTTGAAGCCCGGGCCCGAGAGAAGATCGGGCCGAATCAAAGCCTGTTGCTGGCTGCGGCCACTACGTCCGCCGCTCCTTCTGTTGGCTCTCTCCGCCGCATTGTCGCCGTCGCTGCCCATCAGTCCTTTCCCGTTTCCGCAAATGTAAGTCTCATCGTTTCTGTCCATCTCTCTCTCTGTGCGTTTCTATTTTGATTTTGGTTTTTGTTTGTTTGGGTAATGTAATGGCGGCGAAGAGTATTGAGGAGATAGAGAGAGAAAGAGGAGAGGAGGAATGGTATAGGGCGGTAAGGGAGGTGGGCTCTTATAATGAGAATGGAGGGATGGGGAGTGGAGGTTAGAGAGATAAAATGTTCTAAATTTAGCAAGGATAGTGCGAGCAACGACGACACTTGTGCAATCTTCATTCATGGTGATGCTCCAATTCTCAGTCTTTTGTTTCTAGGCCCTCAATACCTGTTGTAATTTTATGGGAGTGAGAGTAAAAATATGGAAACTAGATTAACCACAGTTGAGTTAATTATTAACACAAACAAACACAATGGGGTGGGTTAGTGCGTGTCTTTAGCCTCAACCTACAAGAATTACTCCACATGCATTGAAGGGCGAGAACGAGCAGCACAAATTATAATTGAAAAAAGTAGTAAATAAAAAGAAAAGAATATTGTTAGAGAGAGAAGGTGAAGCGTTAAAGAGAGTGACGAATGGAAATATAGGAGAAAATGAGGTGGTGGAAGAGGAGGAGGTCCAGGTGTTGATAAAGCTCTGAGGGTTTTCTGGCAGCTGAAATCAATGGCGTTTGTTTCCCCTCTTACTCAGGGTGCGTTACTTTCTTTTCTCTCCTCCCTCTCTCTCTCTCTCTCTCTCTCTCTCTCTCTCTCTATCTTCTTTCTCACTCTTGTAGAAAAGAAAAAAAAGAAAAAAGAAAAAAGAAACTCACCACTTTCTAAGGAGATATATATACATATAAGTAAGTATATACGATGTTCACCACTGTACGTATTTTCGGGGAGAGAGAGAGAGAGAGTGGTTTGATGAGGAGAGTTGGCGGAAAAACGAAACCGCTGTCTAGGCATGCAGCACCGTCAGCTGTGTGCTTGCCACGTCGACGATGGCGGTGGGGTCAACCACATTTTCTCTCACATTATACATCAGCTAAATATTTGTTTATTTAATTTTCTCCTTGAGTGGAATGACGAAGTAGCCGAGGACGATACTTAGTATGCATGTACATAGCTATCTTCTATATAAAAATGTAGTCAAAATAGTGATGTCGTGCCATGGGAGAAGCAAAATTGTGTTCCTTTTCATGTAAATCAATATATTTTTCATTATTCGAGAAAAAATGTGTCAATATATTTCCACTTCATGTATGTGGTATCCACACTCCCTACTCGAGTACATTTATACCATATTTTAAAATAAAATTATCATTGAATAAATTATATATTTTGATATATTATAAATAAATTATGTTAAACTTCTCATTTTGTAATTATACATAATGTTAATTTATAATTGAGTCTATATATTTTCATGTAATAATTATGGATAAAAGAGTAATTATATTTACTACTTCGATTTATATACATACACTTTCTTAGCAAGGATGAACCCCACCATTTAGCACGAGGGATCTTTAGCTACTTCAGAGCATCCACAATGGGGGAACGATTATGGTGGATGACCATTCACTGTAAGAGCAAGGGTTGATGTGCCCACGTGTTCATCATTATAATTTCCTTTTATAATTTTGTGAATAAAAACCGGGTAGACGGAGTTAACTTCTTCTGTAATCCACTCGTCCTCCCATGGGCACACTGTGTTTACAAGCTCCCAATTGTGACCGTCGACAACCTATTTCCGACGACCTTGTCTCTGGAATAAAATTTGTTGAGGTTGTCGATGGGAAAGCGGTCGGAATGTGTAGAAATATTATTGTAGAGGTGATTTTTCCGATGTATCGGTCCGGCCGGAATGTGATTCTCCGGCAACCTTGTCGCCGACAAAATAATATTACTTTGGCTGAAACCACTAATTTTGCCGATAGTAAGTGTAAAAATTTGTTTTGTTAGCCCTCAACCACCAACAAAGGTATGGGCAAAACTGACATTTCATATTATTTTGGTTGAAACCTGCAATTTTTGCCGAGATCACTAATTTTGCCGATAGAAACATTCCTCGAGAAGCTTTTTTGCTTCGGGAATTGCAACAGACCATTGAACGGAATATTGGGAGATCCAAGTCATTTAGCGATGACGGAAACAAGCCGGTCGTATATCCACGAGTCGTAATATTACTTTACCGGCTACAAGGTCGTCGGAGAAATAGGTTGATGTATCCTCGGGAACATCACTACTTGAGATGGGCAAGGGTGCTCGGACTGATACATCGGAAAAATCACCTCTGCGATAATATTTCTACACATTCCGGCCGCTTTTCCATCGCCGACCTCAACAAATTTTATGCCGAAGACAAGGTAGCCAGAATAATAGGTTGCCGACGGTAGTAGCTGGGAGCCTGTGAAATACAGTGTGCCCATGGGAGGACGAGTAGATTAACACAAGAAGTTAACTCCGTCTGCCCCTTTTTTTTATTCACAAAATTATAAAAGGAAATTATAATGGTCGACACATAGCGCACATCAACCTTTGCTCGTGCAGTGCACGTCGTGCACCATAGTCGTTACCACAAGGGGGGTCTCCATAAACCAAGGTCTATCCTTGATTTTTGTAATTTTGATGGGGTCTCAATAATTGGATAGACTTAAGTAGAAAATTTTACAATGGTGGTTGATATAGACCTAGTTTGATCCAATGATTGGCAATGATTAAATAATTCTATTTTTTAAATTTTTTTGTATTTCGAATAAATAATAATAAGAATACTAAAATAAAAGAAGAATAAAGAACCGAAAATTAAATTAAAATAAAAATGATGAAGCGATAGACCATAATATTAAAAACCGTCATTAATACTAGTGCGTCCTCTCGTGCAATTATGTGAGTTTGGCGACGTCATTGGCGTTTGGCCTCCTCAAATAGATGTCGCCGAAAGTAGAACTGATGGCATTCTTGAGACATTTTGTGCTCTTTGTCGGTCCAACGTGCAGATATTCGTCGTATTGCTCGTCAGATCCACCGTTTGCGAGTTGCCTCAAAGCAATGATGTACTTCACCCATAGATGAAACCTCATTATTCCGGTTGCATCTGGGAATTGTTGAAAATAAGACTCCCGAGCTTCTAAAGTTGTAGCTATCTTCATGAACAGCCTCTTGCTCATGCGATTTCGACGACGAAATATTGTTTAACCCCAAATAGGATTGTCGACAAAATAATCGCGTCTGAGGGGTTGTTCGGTCTCCTCACGATTCTGGAGCACATAGGTCCTCGTCGATGGCTCGTCCTTCTCTTCTTCATCATCAAATGCTTCTTGGAAGATCTCAACGACTTGCTGACCCAACTCGAGGTTTGTTTGACGCTGCTCCTTGTTTTCATATAAATTGAAAAACTCCTAGAAGAAAATCATAGTATTTTTTTATGTGAAAATTGAAGTAGAATTGAGAGAGAAGAGAGTAGATTAGGTGTGAAATGAGGTGAATAAGAGTGTAGTACTTATAGAGAATTTTTGTGAAATAGTCGTTGAATATATATTTTTTTAATTATTAAAAAAAAATGGAATCAATGGGGCAAGCCGCGTGTCCCCTTCCTCCGCGTCGAGCGAGTCGAGCGGTGTGTCGAAAAAACGATATCTGCCTGGACCTCCCCCCCTGACCCCGCCTATCGACACACCCCATAACGGGAATCGACCTCGGTGAGATCGAGGGAGAGTCGATCGACTCCCCTCGACTCCGAGGGATCAACTCCCCGTTGAGGGTGCTCTCAATTTCTCTTTCTTCTTTTCTTTAACTTGAAAAAATCACAAATAACCAAAATTTGTACTTGGAGATAGGGGTGTTCGCGGTCTGGTTTGGTGCGGTTTGATACTAAATTCAAACCAAATCGTAAAATACGGTTTAATAATTTTTTGAAACCAAATCGAACTGATTAAGTAATAAAATCAAACCAAACCAAACTGTAGTAATACGGTTTGGTGCGGTTTGGTTTGCGGTTTATCTATATTTTTTTCATTTTCTTCGTAACAGAAATAAAAGTAATTAAATAAAGTTGTTGTCATGACCATATACGTTTTTCTCTTTTGTTAGAATAAATATACTAGGAGTCGAGGATAACATTGTTTAGCTAAATAGTAAATTATAGTAAAATAATTTCACATTCTCTACTTTTTCCATCGAAAACAACTTGAATTTGAAAAAGATATAGAAGAAAAGAAAGCAAATAGAAATTCGTACCTTGTATTCAAAGGTGAAGATAAATCACTATGACAATTAATTGGAAATGTATAGTAGATTGTAGGGTTTAATAATTCTAAATTTTACGATTTCATTAATTAAATTTGTATAATATTTAGATATGACATGCAATCAAGAAAATTCATATTTCCTAACATAATAAATAAAATGATAATATTAATATCATTATATCAAATACGGTTTTCCGGTTTATGGTTTGGTTTGTTTTGAATTTTCTTAAAAACAAAACCTAAACCATAAACCATAATTTTTGAAAAATTTAAACCAAATCAAATTTTTGAAACTATAAACCGAATCAAACCGTAAATTACGGTTTGGTTTGATTTGGTTTGCTGTTTAAACTAAACTTTGAACACCCCTATTTAGAGGTGTTGTCGCAATTATAATAGGAAGAATTAAGTATTTCCAAAGGAAATGAACTCATTTATTTAAGAAAAATAACACGCTTATAAAAATGAGAAACTTCACCCGTCACATAACAATCAAGTTTCCTGAAAAATTTACGATTCCGTCCTACTACTTATTATACGTGATTCTTTTCAATGTATGCTAAACAACATTATTAGTTTAGCTAAATTGTACTCCCTCTGTCCCGCGAAAAATGAGCTTCTTTCCTCTTTTGGACGTCCCACGAAAGATGACTCTAATCTATTTCAGGAAATAATTAATTGTATTCTTACTGTTTTTACATTCTTTATTATTTATTCATATTACTTTTACATTCTTTATCAATAAAATACTATATTAAATACATTCATTACTATTTCTTTTTAGTTTTCGTGCCGAAAAGAAAAGGCTCATCTTTTATGGGACGAAGGGAGTATATAAATTTCTCACTTTTTACCAATTTTTCATTTATATTCTTACCTTTTTAAATTAGGTGAAAATTTCCAACCTTTTAAGTTTTCGCAATTCAATACCTTCGACAATTTTCCTCCAAATTAGTGCTGACATGAAATCCATAAATGCTTACATGGAAAAGTCCAGCGGAAAAACAAACGACGTAGTTTTAAAAACACAAAACGTTGTCTTTTCCTCAAACACAAACACTTATATTTATATTTATTTATGCGTATTAGGACACTGACTGAAGAACAAAATAAGTGTTTTTAAAACTACGTTAGTTTGTTTTTCCGCCGGATTTTGACATGTAAGCATTTCTGAATTCTATGTCAGCGCTAATTTAGGAAAATGATCGGAGGTATCGAATTGCGAAAATTTAAAAGATGAGGAATTTTCACCTAATTTGAAAAGATGGTGATCTAAATAAGAAATTGATAAAAAGTGAAGAATTTATATGCAATTTAGCCCATGTATTTTAGAGTGTGACTGAAAACAATAACAATTGTATAAATATAAATACATTTATAGATAATTTTGTTTAATATTTCTACATACTGCAAATACCATTCGTAAATTACAGCTTCACTTTAATTTTTTTTATTTTTTTTTGAATTCGTGGGAAAACAATGATCCTTAAATAAATCACTTTAATCTCTTGATACAACGTGGCATAGTCGTCCTTGCTGATTGAAATAATAAGTACCAATCCAACTTCGTTTGTGACTCCACTTTTTGCCTATATTATGGTAAACTTTTCAAGTTAAAATATAATTAAGTAATCGTTTGTGACTCCACTTTTACCACCGTGTATTATTTTACCGTGGTACTGTCTTTTATATACCGTTGGATATTTTTTCCATATTTGATTTCTATATATATTTCCCCTAAAAGAATTGATGGTATACATATTAATATGCGTAGATAGATAAATTATTTGATTTATGCTTTTACCAGAAATGTTCTAGAGTTTTATTCTTGTTCGTGAAAAAAACAATAGAAATAAAGAGAGATGGGCATTTATTTTATGTAGAAAAAATCAAAATAAATAAAATTTGGGGGAAATTAAAATGCTGGTTGGCACTAAATATTATGTGAAGGGAATCGGTGCGATATTGTAATCCATGATATCACTTTCTTCGTCTCTTAGTCTCTTACGTGAGCTTCAAATTTATTAAATGAGATGCATGAATACTTTGAGCAACCTTTTCTTCCAACCTTCCAATTTGTCTCGGTGAGTTATCTGATAATTAACCCCAATAATATTATTTTATTTTATATGGAAAGTATATAATTAAGTATTTCAACTCTCTATTTTGTTTTCTTGATCACGTTTTAGAAATGTTGTTTGCTAGAATTTAGCCTTCAAACTGTATGTGTTATATAAATAAATAAAAACTTAAAACTTTCCATTTTTTTTAGAACAGTGGTAATTTTTATAAACATGACATATTGTTGGGCCGCATGTAGCAATAATATTGGGCTGGGCTGGATCCTTAATATTTGGATATATGAAAAAGTATAGGGATTGGGCTAATTCATTAGATCAATTGAAAGATAAAATGAGCCCAACAGCCAAACTCAAGTTTTATACTCCCCGTCCACAAAAATATGCTCTACTTACCTTTTTTTTTTCCATAAAAATATGTCTATTCTGTTGTAAATATCTATGTGAGTGACACCCAAGCAAGTGGGTTGCTTGGTGGCCAAGTAGTTAATTACTTGATTGCCAAGTAATTAGTTGCTTGATAGCCAAGATACGAGTTGCTTGTCGTGCAAGTAACTATCCCTAAACTTGCTCCATGTACTACTATAAATAGAGGCTTAGTCCTCAAATGGAAAACACACCATTCTCATAATCTTCTCTCTACTCTCTTCTCTTATCTCTCTCTAATCTATCTAGTCTATAACACGTTATCAACACGAAGCTCTACCTCTCTCGATCCTCTCCTTCACTGATAGAAGTTCTTCAAATCCTAGAAGTCCGAAGCTCTATCTCTCTTCACGATCGTTGAAGTATGACTCTCTAGCCACGAGTCTCCAACCACATAAACTAAATTGAAGGTATGTTATAGGAAAGAATCGTGTCTTTCCAACGAGGTACAAATTTATTTTTAGTTTGAAAATCTCAATTGCTTTTCATTTATATATGCTTCGTTTTTAATCTTGAATCGTGATTCCATGAGGAAACACGAATAATCTTGAAAATTTATTGATGCTATTTGAGTAGCACAAGTAATATTCCTGAAGAATATTACACTCAATCTTATTGATGCTATGGAAATAGCACAAGTAATATTCCTGAAGAATATTACACTCAAAATAGCCCAAGTAATATTCCTGAAGAATATTACAAGCCCCGAAGAGCAAATATTTGGATAATGTATTTATCCTTGATTCTTTTGTGAAGAGTTGCACGGATGGCAAATATAGGCAAACTTGAGTTCATTGCTCTTGATATCTGGGGCAAGAATTATATGTCATGGGCTCTTGATGCTGATGTTCACCTGATCTCAAAGGGTCTGGGGGAGACAATAAAAGAAGGAAATAATGCATCCGAACAGGATAGCGCTAAGGTATTAATTTTCCTTCGTCATCATCTTCATGATGACTTAAAGATTGAGTATCTGACTGTCAAAGATCCAAAAGAATTGTGGACAAACCTGAAAGAAAGGTTTGATCATCAAAGGACGGTTGTCCTTCCTAAAGTTCGTTATGAGTGGATGCATCTTAGACTGCAAGACTTTAAGTCTGTGAGTACTTATAATTCTGAATTGTTCAGAATTGTTTCAAAGTTGAAATTATATGGAGAAAATATCACTGATGCTGATATGCTTGAGAAAACATTCTCCACTTTTCATGCCTCTAATGTGTTGTTGCAACAACAATATAGAGATCGAGGTTTCAAAAAGTACTCTGATTTAATATCTTGTTTGTTGGTTGCCGAGCAAAATAATGAATTGCTCATGAAAAACCACGAGCTCCGCCCCACTGGTTCCGCTGCATTGCCTGAAGCCAATGCAACTTTTCACCATGAAAATGGTCGTGGGAACCAACGTGGAAGAGGGCGTGGGAGAGGACGTGGATATGGTCGCGGTCGTGGACGCGGTAAACCAAATGATGCAACCTCTAGCAACAAAAGACAGAGAACATCCTACGAGCTTAATTCATCTAAAAAGAAAGGTGCATGTCATAGATGTGGCATGACCGGATATTCGGCACATACCTGTCGTACGGTAAAACACCTTGTGAATCTATATCAAGATTCAATTAAGGGAAAAGACAAGGAAACCAATATCGTTGACTTTGACAGTTCAATTGATACTACTCATTTAGATGTCTCCGACTTCTTTGTTGATCCAATAATAGATAATATGAATGTGTCTGGTTGTGAGTTAGAAGACAATAATATGGACATTGTTTAGTCCTTTATCATGAATTTCAAGTTAATAAAAATATTTTGCTTATTTCAGTCATTATTTTTTGTTAAAATAATTGATCTTCCTTTAAAATATTTTCAGAAATTCAAATGGAATCTTGTGATATTTGTCTTGCTGATAGTGCCACCACACACACCATTCTTCAAAAGAAGAAGTATTTCATTAAGTTAACATTAGCTGAGGATAATGTTAATACGATAACAGGTGCATAAAACATCATTGAAGGCTCCGGAAGAGCTTGTATCATTTTGCCAAATGATACTAAATTAGATATTGAAAATGCCATGTATTCTAGTAAGTCTAAGAGGAACTTACTAAGTTTCAAGGATATCCGCGGTAATGGATACCACATTGAAACTATAGCAGAAGGTGGCAATGAATATCTTTGTATAAATTCTTTTGCGTCTGGCGGTAAGCAGACAAAAGAAAAATTGTCAACGCTACCTTCTGGAATGTATTATACATTCATAAAGGCAATTGAGACAAATCATGTCATGCACCTGAAGTTCGTTGACACAAAAAGCTTTATGCTTTGGCATGATAGATTTGGACATCCTGGAGCTACTATGATGCGCTGGATAATTAATAATTCACATGGGCACAATATGAAGAATTAAAGGATTCTTATGACAAATGAATTGCCATGTGACGCTTGTGCGCAAGGCAAGTTAGTCATTAGACCTTCATATACAAAGGTTAATGTGGAATCTCCATCTTTCTCGGAAAGAATTCAAGGAGATATTTGTGGACCTATACATCCACCATGTGGACCATTTCGATACTTTATGGTATTGATTGATGCTTCTTCTAGATGGTCACATGTATGCTTGCTTTCTACGAGAAATGCAGCATTTACTAGACTACTTGCCCAAATTATAAAGTTAAGAGCTCAATTCCCAGACAATTCTATTAAGAGAATTCGTCTTGATAATGCTAGTGAGTTCAGGTCTCAAGCATTTGAAAATTATTGTATGGCAATTGGAATTGAAATTGAACATTCAGTAGCTCATGTCCATACTCAAAATGGCTTGGCAGAGCCATTTATTAAACGACTTCAATTAATTGCTAGACCATTGCTTATGAAGTCGAAACTCCCAACTACTGCTTGGGTTTATGCCATATTACATGTCGCAACATTAGTTCGACTAAGACCATCAGGTAATCATGATTACTCCCCGATGCAAATTATTCTTGGTCAAGAACCTGATGTTTCTCACTAACAAACTTTTGGTTGCGCGGTTTATGTCCCAATTGCACCCCCCACAAAGAACAAAAATGGGTCCCCAATGAAGGCTTGGGATATATGTTGGATTTGATTCACCCTTGATTATAAGGTATATTGAACCTTTGACGGGTGATTTATTTACTGCACGGTTTGCAGATTGTCATTTTGATGAAATGACATTTCCAACATTAGGGGGAACAAATCTACATCCTGAAAAGCACAGGGAAATATCATGGAATGAGAAAAGCTTGTCACATTTTGATTCTAGAAGTAATCAATGTGAACAAGAAGTTGAAAAGATCATTCATTTGCAAAGAATTGCAAATCAAATCCCTGATGCCTTTGTAGATACAAGAAAAGGGACACAATCTTATATACATGCTGCAAATACTCCAGCTAAAATTGATGTCCCTGAAGGACAAATAGCTTTGGCAGCAAATGAGTCTAAAATTCGTAAAAAATGTGGTCGACCACTTGGTTCCAAAGATTCTGTGCCCAGAAAAAGAAAGGGGCAAGATGAAAACCAAGCAATGACGAAAATGACCAATGTAATTCCTGAAGAATTACAAGTGACTCATCAAAACAATGTAATTCCTGAAAAATTACAAGTGACTAATCAATCACATGAAAGTGATGTAATTCCTGAAGAATTACAAGTATCTGAAAATCATGAGATCTCAATAAATTATGCATCTTCTAATCAGATACTGGAGAGAGAAAATATCATCGTGGATGATATATTCGCCTTTCATATAGCTCATCAAATTTTAAATGAGGATTCGGATCCTGAACCACAATCTGTTACTGGATGTAAACAGAGAAATGATTGGCCAATGTGGAAATGAGCTATAGAAAAGGGAATTGAATTCCTGTGATAACCGGAAAGTATTTGGACCTATAGTCCTAACTCCGGCATCTGAAATCTCTATTGGATACAGATGGATCTTTGTTAGAAAGAGAAACAAAAAAAATGAAGTTACGAGATATAGAGCAAGACTCGTAGCACAAGGTTTCTCTCAAAGACCAGGAATTGATTATGAGGAAACATACTCTCCAGTAATGGATGCAATTACTTTCAGATTTTTGATTAGTCTGGCTGTATCACAAAGGCTTGATATGCGCCTTATGGATGTAGTAACTGCATATTTATATGGGTTATTGGATAATGACATATACATGAAAATCCCTGAAGGATTTAAAATGCCTGAAGCATTAAAATCACAACCCAAAAGCATGTTTTCGATTAAACTGCAAAAATCGTTATATGGGTTGAAACAGTCTGGGCGTATGTGGTATAATAGACTGAGTGAGTATCTTTTGAAAGAAGGATACAAGAATGATGATATATGCTCTTGTGTTTTCATAAAGAAAACAGAAAATGGATTTGCAATCATAGCAATTTATGTTGATGATTTAAATTTAATTGGCACTCCTGAAGAGCTTAATAAAACTGCTGAATATTTAAAGAAAAAATTTGAGATGAAAGATTTGGGAAAGATAAAATTTTGTCATGGATTGCAAATCAAACATGTCCGAGAAGGAACGCTTATTCATCAATCCACATATACAGAAAAAGTGTTAAAGCGCTTTTACATGGATAATGCTCATCCATTAGCATCACCAATGGTCGTTAGATCTCTTGATATAAAGAAAGATCCATTTCGACCTGTTGAAAATGGTGAAAAGATACTTGGTCCTGAAGTACCGTATCTAAGCGCGATTGGAGCATTAACTTATCTGGCTAATAACACTAGACCTGATATAGCTTTTTCTGTAAATCTTCTCGCAAGATATAGCTCTGCGCCCACTTTGAGACATTGGAATGGTGTTAAGCACATTCTACGGTATCTAAAAGGTACGATTAACTTTGGATTATTTTATTTGGAAAGTTCAGATCAATCTCTTGTAGGGTATTCAGATGCAGGTTATCTATCTGATCCACATCAAGCTAAGTCTCAAACTGGCTACGTTTTCACCATAGGTGGAACTGCTATATCATGGAAATCTGTGAAGCAAACCTTGACAGCAACATCCTCAAATCATTCTGAGATTATTGCAATCCATGAAGCAAGTCGAGAGTGTGTATGGTTGAGAAATATGACAAGTCATATCCAAGAGTCGTGCGGGCTAGCTTCCTCAAAGGCCAACCCAACTATTTTGTATGAAGACAATGCTTCTTGCATCGCACAACTCAAGGAAGGTTACATCAAAGGCGATAGGACGAAGCACATTTCTCCCAAATTTTTCTACACTCACGATCTCCAAAAGAGTGGTGATATCAACGTTTAACAAATTTGCTCAAATGACAATTTGGCGGACTTATTCACGAAGGCATTACCGACATCAACATTCAGAAAATTGATACACAAGATCGGCATGCGTCGACTCAAAGATCTACAGTAATATCAAGATCAGGGGGAGCAGTTGTACTCTTTTTCCTTCGACTAGGTTTTGTCCCACTGGGTTTTACTAGCAAGGTTTTAATGAGGCAACATATGTTTAGGGATCTGTCACTCAAGGGGAAGTGTTGTAAATATCTATGTGAGTGACACCCAAGCAAGTGGGTTGCTTGGTGGCCAAGTAGTTAATTACTTAATGGCCAAGTAATTAGTTGCTTGATAGCCAAGATACGAGTTACTTGTCGTGCAAGTAACTATCCCTAAACTTGCTCCATGTACTACTATAAATAGAGGCTTAGTCCTCAAATGGAAAACACACCATTCTCATAATTTTCTCTCTACTCTCTTCTCTTATCTCTCTCTAATCTATCTAGTCTATAACATACTCCACTTTATGTACCATTATACCCTTCATTTTTTTTTATTATCTACCAAGTTTTACTTTTATCCACTCACAATAATTTTATTTCACTACTATCAACTCTACTTTTATCCCATTCATAACAACTTTAAGTTTTTCTTAAAACCCGTGCCGAGCACACAATGAGGCATATTATCATGGACCAGACGGAATAATATATTACTGTTTTCTGTTGATTGAAAATTGCGAAAGAAGGTACAACTCTCGTATTTAATCCGGTTTGTTTCTTGAGTTGGAGCTGGAGTTGCAATCACGATTTTAGCAGGGAATTTGGGCTTGTCTGTTGATGTATGAGCTCGTTTCTAGGGATTTTGTTTTTTTTTTTTTTTGTTTTTTTTTTTTTTTTGTTGGAGTTTGAATTTTTAATGAAGTAGTGCATTGTGATGATCGGTTCTGAGCTTTGAATGTGATTTTGTTGTCATGCAGGAAGTGACAGAGAAAAAGAAGGTGAATGAATGAAATGGCAAGCGACAAACGAAGAAACAATATTGGGTTTGGGCGTTAGACATTAATAACTGGATTTTTGTGCTTTTTAATCATGAGTATCTTTACTTTATGGTAGGCTATGTTGATTGATTCACATTATACAGTACTATGAGCTTCTCTTATTAAATGATGGAATTTTTCTGTCTGACACATGCTTCATATATACAAGGTCGATATTTGGCTTAGTTTTGAGTGCTATAGCATTTTGCTATATGCTTATGGTTGAGTTCTAATGTCTACAATAAGCATTGGAAAATCGCAGAGTATTGAAAGTATCAATTGTCAGCGCGTCTTATCCATCGCTATCGATCATACCTTGCTTGAAGTGTTATGGCTTGCATGATTTGTATGAGCCATGATATATGTATATGTATATGTAATTTATCAGGTGATTTTCTCAAAAGTACGTTAATTTTTGGAAGTTGATTATTTTGTGTTCCATCATGTTATCTATTTCTAGTGTAGAATGTCTTCGCCTTTATGAATAGGTTAAGGCACTCTAATGCTCATTGATGGCATTAGGATGAAACTGGATTGAAGTTTATAAATGCATTTTGTGAAGGTTATGAGATACATCCAATGATAGATTAATGTGGATACTTACGCTAGTAAACATGAAATAAAATTGGTAGAGCCAGGTCAAAGCTCTACCAACGAAGGAAATTTCCACTAAGTGAATGAAATGAAAGAAACGAGTCTCGGCGAAAGTAGTTGAACTACCTTCTCTTTTTCACCTAGCTGGAAATCCTAAATCTTCGATAACCTGCAAAAGAGACAAAGAAAAGTCCCATACCGGGGGTTTTGTCCGGTGAAGACCCTCCGACGCTCAAGTCAATGTCTTGTGCATGAAGAAAAGAGTAAAAAGAGATATGAAACTGAGAAAAAAGGATAAAGTTATATGAAATCAACGATACCTTAAGCTGGGGGCTGGAGGATTTTTATAGGGGGTAACAATTCTAAGGGTAAGACATGCATTCCGCATTTAACTAAAGGGCTTGGGCTTGGGCTTGTTCTGGGTTGATAAGCTGGTTTAGTGGCTCTTGGGCCTTTAAGGAAATACTTTTACCCCTTAGTTAAGGCCCAACAAGATATATCTCATATCAACCACCCTCCCCTACTCTCAGTGACGTGACACTATCAAGTCACTTAGAGTATAAGTGAGGGGGCTATTTGCTCGGGGCTTCCCGCCATATGCCATACCAATTTTCTTCTAATCCCAGTCATCCATGAGGCGCTCTTTAAACTTCCACCGTGAGATGTCCACCTAGTTTTCACACCGCTTTTCTTTTGAAATATAAGCAGTTTTACAACTTCCTCATAACCATTTTCAATCTTATATTTTCTCTCTCTTCCTCATTCGCATCCCCACTTCGCTAGTTCTCCTCCTCCGCGTTTGCGTGCTTTGCCCATCTTTTTCTGCGCGATTTATTGCCTCTTTCCTTAGAGATAATTTACGTACCTTCTTCCCTTGCTAAAATTATTCGTCATTTTGATTTCTCTTACTTCGTTCTTCGAGTGCGTTGCTCGTTGTGGTCTTTCGCTTTTCCCCTTCCCCCTTTTTTTTCCAATTTTTGCGTGCTAGCTGTGCTTTTAGGACTTAAGCTTGTTCGTAATGTTTGATTCTGATAACACTGTTGATTCGCGAGTAGTGAATAGCGTTATGGGGGATGATTCTCCACCTGCATCTCCCTAATCGGAAACTAGGGCTGATTCAACCCCCCCCCCCCCCCCCAGAAATGGGGAATGAAGATATTAGGGCTAGAATTAAGGAAGGAGAGGAGCGTTTAAAAGAGTTATTGAAATATCGTCTTCTGCTCCTGTTACTGAGCATTCCTTGCTATTGGATCACGAATTCCAGATTATCAAGCAATTTTTGTGGTTAGAGGAGTTCATTTTTTCTTTAGCTCTTTGACGCGATCGTCATTTAGCCACGACAAATACAATTTGTATTTTCCTTGCCCACTTCCTAGGATCAGCTAGTCGGTAAGTAAGGGTCGATCTCACGAGGAATTAATGCAATATCCTCTTGTAAGAATCCTGTCACAATGTTGGTTTGATCTATTTCTACTATCGCCTTGGGCAAAACAAAGAAAAGTAAATTCTGAAACTAAACAAGCAAACTATTAGTAATAAAAGACAATCTGGATTTAGGTTCGATTCAATGTGAATAAGTGTAACTAGATCATAGGTGCAAAGATTTTTGCTACGTATGTGTGTCAACAGTTATAGGCAAACCGCGTCATGGTCCTACTGTCACGTTGTCACGCCCACAACCACGATTGCCCAGCTCGTCCTTACTTGTGAATTCTGCGTAGCATTCCCACCCCAGGCTTCCTAACTTGCCCAACTCACCCCGAGCATTCCTCAAGGGGCATAGACTGGAACAAGCAGCTATGGACACTAGACGAACCTGTTCCGGCCCTATGAGATACGCGGATTCCGTTCCGACTTTTTACCAGCGTCAGCGTACTTCGTTCGGCTCCGCCCAAGTTCAACATGAGATTTGCCGCCCTCAAGGAGCATGAGGCAAACCTCTCCCGGTCCCTGTTGGTCTAAGCTACCTCCCTTTTAAGGAATCTGCCGCACTCCAATTGCCCATCTGTAGTATGGTCTCTTGGCTTAAACAGACTATGAAATTATTGCCTAACGCCTCAGGAACACACACATATATAGCTATCTTGCCTAATTAGACCTCACGAGTTATAAAACACTTAAATCACATATCCTCTACCTAAACCCAGATCTAAAGGTTTAGCTAGACATAAAATAAAGAACAATAGCAAAAGAGATAGAAGAAAGCATACTTGAATTAATACTTAAACAATAGTCTGCCCAAATTGGGACTTAATAGAAAAGTAAAACGTATCTAAGTAAAGATATATGAAATTATGTCTAAAAGTTGTGTTCTTGAGAGTGCATGCACGAACATATTTATAGAGTACAAGGATCATGGGTTTAAAACCCTAAAAACCCACATAAGAGCCTTCGATTGACAGCTGGCAGTTTCCTTCCTTGGCCGATTAGGACTAGGAAAGATTTGTTTCCTTATTGGCAACACTCCATGTTTATCTCTTTGTTTCCTTATCCAAATAGAAGATGTATTCATGTTTTCTTCTCCTCTAAGGCACCAATTGCTTCCTTGTAGGACACTTCCGGATGTGCACGCTAGTTGTACTATCCAGAAGCTTCGTACTCGCATTCTTGACCTGTTTGGAATGACTGCACGCAGTCTGGATTGGTCATGCTGAATGGTAGGGAGCAGCTTCTATGTGTTTGGACTTCCGCCCCCGGTATCTCTAGCTGCGAGCAAAGCTCCTTGACCATTGCATCGTATCGAAATGCTCACTTTTGGGCACAAATCCACTCCAAATGCCCAAGTTCATGTCTGATAGGGATAAAAATATCCAGATCTTTAAGAGACCTGAGTACCTCGTATAGGTGTTGAGAGTACTCAGCTAGAGGAGTGACATAATGATGGAGTCGAGGTCTCCCGGAAAGATCTCCCTTCAGAGATCTGCCCCGAGGTCTCCTGTCAGAGATCTGCCCTGAGGTCTCCTGTCAGAGATCTGCCTTGAGGTCTCCCTTTAGGACTCTTCTTCAGTTGTATGCCTGACGAACAAAGACACTTTAATTAATGCTCTTAAGATACACTCAGAAGGTACATCGTATCTCAGCCAATAGGGTGATAGCGCATGTAAAGGTAAAGGTAAAAGGTGGAGCAGCGACTCAGCTTCACTCTCAAGGAAACTCACGAGTATATATTGTAAAATCCAACACACACAAACACACAATTTTTTCAGACTTATTTCCTGTTACATTCACTTCCTAAAGGAAAAAAACCCAGAATACTAACTTAAGCTTCGGAGGTGGTTCGCCGGGAAACATCCCCGACCCTCCTTTTTATTGCAGAGCTGCGAGAGAGCATTACAGTTGGAGACGATTCTGACCACCGGAAAAGGAAGAGAAGTGTGGTTTTGGTAGGTGCTGATGTTCGCTCATCTCTCTGTTCTGAATTTGTATAATGTACTTTTTCTGGTTACATTATCTGGCGCCGTCTGTGAGAAATGAAATTTTTCATCGAAATCTCATCCTAAATTCTTTTTACGCGTTTTTCTTTCAACGATGTCGGTTTAAAGCTTAAACTCGGAAGAGAAAGAAAGAGCATCAGGAAAATGGGTCTGAATATTTTAGTTAATTCGTGTTTCTCCTTTTGGAATAACTCTCACTGTTTTTAAAGGAAGGGCTGGTAGGTTTCGAGACCTTCGTGTTTTGAATCTCTTTTCAGATCTTGGTAGAATCTTTTAAAAATTCACTTACCTTTCATGTTCTTTAAAAAAAAACTCTCTAGTTCGCAATCTGGTAGGGAGTTATGAGTGGCATAGCGGAACAAACGGAATTATCGGCTATTTGAAAAATGGCTTGAAAATAGATAATTCCTAGAGAAAGAACCTCGAAAACCTTCGTATCATGAATGAGTGAAATTAAAAGAAACGTGGGACCCTCAGAGCAGGTCTCACACAATCCCAACAGAGATTGGGGAAGTGGGTGAGGAAAGGGAATATGTTGAATCGTATTCCTTGAGTTCCTTAAATGCCCGGCGAGACTTGATAATGGTCTTGGGAAGGGTAGTGTTGAACACTTGTTATGCCCTTGATGATATGCCTTGATTGGGTACTGATAGTTGAAAACCTCGAAATGCAGATTCAGTCATGGAAAGTATATCAGTCCGAGATCGAGAAACCCCACCTGAAGGAGTGGTGCATGACGACAGCTCCTCGGAGGAACGTACTGAGGAAGAGAATCAGAATACTCTGAAAGTAGCTCCACCAAAGATAACGACGCCCCAGAAGGAGGGGGCTTCTAAGTCAACTAGTCCTCAGAAAGAAGGAGGTCGTAAGGGTTCAGAGGTCACGAGAGAGGAACCTCAAGTACCTGTGCAGCAGAGTGTCACCTATGCGGTGTCTATGGATCAACTCAGTGCTATGGTAAAGCAAGTTGTATCCAAAGCTTTGGCTCCTTTAGAGGGCAAAAGTAAGAGATCTGGCCACACAACAAAGGAAAAAGCCAAGAAGGTACGAACGAATCTTGTAAGATCCTGACCATGACGAGATATCAATGAGATGGTTCAAGCCTCGTTAATATGAAAATAAATGTTCATGATCTGAATATTCTTATTTTCCTTGACAGGGAGAACTTGTGGACGAAGGTCAGTATGAAAGCGATGGGTATGAAATCCCTCAAACTGAATCAGAAAATGGTCAGTGAATAAATAGAGAAAGTAGATGTTAGAGACACTTCTAAAGTAGCTCACTCGCTAATAAAATCATGATTACTTTGACGGAGCGCTGTCGTCACACACTTCGTACAAATAATATTTATAAACACCTCTTGCCCAACAAGGTAGTAGTCAGCGGCAAGTGGGATCGTACCCAAGGGACCTGGTGTAAACTGTTCTTCAGATGTTGCTCAACAAAAGGGTTTTGGTCACGAAGTATCTAAATAACTTGTACTCAACAAGTAGCAATATCAAATAACAAAAGAGTTTGGTTTGGGTTTCGAATCCATGATCCTAATTACTCTTTACTCGTTCATTGGTGCAAAGATATTCAATTAACTGATTTTATCACTTGGTTTAAGGTAAAGATTAGTTAACACCCTAAAGTCACGAAGTCACGATGCAAACACACTTAACCTATGTCTAATCAATTTTACAGATCTTGACCAGAAAGCACGATCTCCTCTCTTGATCAGCAAAGTCACGAAGAAACTTCAGTAACGATGCTGCCCAACAGGCATTAAGAATAAACAGACCCAAGACAGCCAAGAGGTAGGTCAATACCGACTGCTCTCCAACACCCTTTACCTTCTTGGGCACGAAAGACATTCTCGTGTTAATCTCAATTTCTGTTAATGACTTAATCTCAATATCTAGATGGCGATCAATCAACTTCAATATCAATTAAGTCTAGAATTAATCCTAAGTGTTTCAGGAACAAAATCAATTAACGAACTTAAACAATTAGACCTCACGAGTTTGAACGAGTAATTTAGAATCACTTCATCTACATCCAACCCAAACAATAAACTTAGCTAGACATAATATTAAATAAGAACACAAAGCAAATAAAGAAAAACATACTTAGCATAAATCTGGAAACAAGTTGCTACCCAAAAGCGTAGTCAGCAACCAGGGTCTTGGCTTCACGCTAACAACTAAACTTAAAGCAGTAAAATACGAAATAAAAGTTAATTGCCCGTAGGACTTGTTTCTTCCTCTCTTTCTCTCAACCTAGAATGCAGAACTAAGAATAATAACAGCGTGTAATACATAATAGAGTCGGCCATATATATAGGCGATGGAAATTAGGGTTTAGGGAAGTTTCCTTGTTGATGAAGGTCTCTTCCATGCATATCTCTTCCGCCCTCTCTCTCTTCATGCATGCACGATACTTCTTTCCTTGCGTGGTGGATATATCCTTTGATTAGGCTCAGCTAGGATAAGGAAAGAAAGATCCAATCCTTATCCTCTTCCTTGAAGGAAAAGAATTCTGCTGTTGCTGGTCCGACTCGCATCCTGCCCTTCATCGTCTGCATCCTGAATTACCTCCGATCTTGACCAAGATCCTGGCTCCTCCGAGTACTCTATCTGTTGGCTTAATGATATGGGGAGATGCTTCCTGACTTGTAGATTGGATATTCTGATGTTGCCCAGCTACAAGCTTCCAGCCCTATGCCCATTCGCGTCGTATCACCATCTCAACAACAGATTTTCCATCGGATTTGCCCAGCATCCACCTGTTCTTCTCTGCACATTATCTCTCGACTTGCGTGTCCTCCCAGACACATATTGACTCGATAAAGACTAAAAATACAAGAAAAACACAAGAAAAGATGGATACAAATATGGGTTCATCACACCCACACACTTGAATTACACTTGCCCTCAAGTGTATGTTTGCAACTTGCCCAAGACTCAAACACAGAAAAGACAAAACAGAAAACACAGACTCAAAAGATCAGCTCATCAACAAGTCAGTCAAAATAGGATTTGTAAACAGATGTTGCCATCAAACAAGTCAAGATAGAGTTATTGGGCAACATGGATATCCTTACCAGCACTCATCTCTCAAGTGTATAGGGTTAAGTGTATACGCTCTTGATCAACATTAACAAAGTTTTTCCATAGGCTTGCCTGCCCTCTACATCTCCACTTCTTTGAACAAAATCAAACTACTTATCCTTAGGTCTTAAGCGGGTTGTATGTAGCTTTAAGGCAAAAAAGTGGGAAGATTTAGGAACTGGCTAAGTCAAGAACTAGGTTCTCGAGCAACACACTGCCCTTAATTTCTTACTCCTCATCATCTAGTACACTTATTCTTTTCTGGACTTTATTTTTTCCTTATTTATTATTTTTTCTTTTTTTCTTTCTTTTTCTCTTTTTTTATTTTTTTATTTTTATTATTATTTTTTTCTTTTTAACCCAACACCTCTAAAATAGGTGATAATGCCCAGTAAGTGCTACCCAACATTTCCTTTCATCCCTTATTCTTCTAGACCTGAGTTTTTGACTGGGACGGCTTAAAATTCAGGCTCTATAAATGATTAGAAAGAATTATCATCAAGCTCAAGGGGGCTAGTCAAAGGATAAATGTTAAGGTAGGGAATTTTTAGGCTATGGGCTTTTTTTTTTGAACAAAAATTGCCTAATTCATCTAAGTAGTTCAACTAAGTTACATGAAGCTTTAATTAAGAAATGCAGGCAAGTTCTAGATCAACACATGCTAACCGATCATTATCACACAAGAAAGAATAATGCTACATATGTATATAGCCTTTCAAAAGCTCAAATCCTCACAGTTAATGCCCAATATCTCATTCCGTCCTACCTATTTACATACGGCATCATCTATAAACCTATTCCAACTTTCATGCTAACATGTTGATCAATAACACAAACACACTTTAAAAACACAAACTGACACCCCAACACCCACATACTTTGCCTTAGGCAAAGTGGGTAAAATATTGGGCAACAAACAAACATAAAACAAACTGACTCAACAAATACAACTGAGAAGGCAATAAGGTCTTCACCACACAATTTGCTGGGCAAATTGTGGGTGAAGACAGTAAAATCACCCTCTCAAACAACAAGACACTTTACAAAATAAAACACAAAACAAGACTCAACAATAAAACACAAAAAAATGAAAAAATAAAAACCTACACTAACAAAAAAGGGGAGGAACACAAATCAAAGAGAAGATTCAGGTGGATACCTGAATCCTTGGTGTGCAAAGAATGCCAGCTGGGCATCCCTGATCTCGGTCAACAACCTCTCCACATTGGCCAGTCTGGTCTCGATCCCGATGTTGGGCAGCACCGCTGTGCTGGTGCTTGCCTCCTCTTTCTTGCCCAAGGGTGGTAGCCTGGTGGATTTTGGTTCATCGTGCTCAACAAATATGTATCTGCCATTCCTTATCTCAATGTCGTTCATCTTCTTCAGGGCAGCTTCTCCCAGCTTGCTGACCACCATCACCGGCTTCCCTTTCTGCTCACCGTAGACCCTGACTCCATGCGCAAAGGCTGTCACAACATGGCCACAAGTGCATCCCAGAGATTGCTTCGCTAGAACCGTCTTGAGCTGCTCACCAAGGAATGCCGCAAACTTGACCATGGTCTTGGTGTGCATACACCACAGTAAATACCCCTCCTTGTTGCTCAAGCTGTTGCCACTATCGCTCTTTCCATACAAGTTGTAGGCCAGGATGCGATGGCAAAGCCTAAGGGCATGAGTCTTCAGCTCAGTTCCCTTGTTGTTGGCCCCATAGTACGGCGTTCCATTCCCGATCTCCTTCCACTGCTCCTCGTAAGCCACATCTCCTGGGGGTGGCACCTTAGTCTTGGCCTCCATGAACTCCTTCTTGGCCAAGTCTCTCAAACTCACCATTCCCAGAATCTGATTAAGGGCACTAACTTGAAAGTCATACTTCTCGCCCAACAGCGAGAAGGAGATCATGCTCACCCCATTCTCTAGATCACTTGCCGCCGTGCTGTACACCTCCTTAACCTGCTCCTCATAGACCTCCAAAGTAGGGATGGCAATTTACCCGCGGGTACCCGATACCCGTGGGTACCCGACCCTAATAGGTGCGGGTTTGAGGGGCATTTGATATCCATGGATAGTTTTGTGGTTAGAAAATACTATCCATTTAGTTCGTGGGTATGGATATGGATAGTTACTATCCGTACCCGCGATACCCGTTTATCCGCCAAAAATACCCGCAAAAAATACTCGTAAAATATCCACGAAATACCCGACTATTATATATATGTAATAGAGTATATATTTTTAGCCCAAATATTTAATACTATAAATTATATATATTTGGCCCAACTCTTAAAAAGCCCAACCCACCTAATATTAACTTATAACTTATATTATTCAAAAAGCCTAACCCAACCCAATTATCCAACTAATACCTCATACATTATACTGCTGCTCTCGACTCTCAACTCTCGACATTTCAACAATTTTGAAACCCTAGTTACCCTGCTGCTCCGCTCTGCCTCTCTCTGTCTCTCGAGTCTCGACCTCATTCTTCTGCTGCTTCTCTGCTACTCGACCGCATTCGACCGGCGTCACCGCCGCATCTCTCATTCTCTCTCGCGCGCCTCTCTCTCACACGCCTCTCTCTCTCGCACGCGACAGCCGACATGGCTTGTTACCGCCCCCGCCGTGTCACTGCCGGCCCGCCGCGCTATTGCCTCCTCTCGTCACCGACGCACTGCTGTCTCCACCGCCGCCGCACTGCTGTCTCGCACGACAGGTATGTGCTTCTCAGTTTAGTTATTAGGTATTCCTTTTAATAACTAGATTATAGTTGAAAAGGCTAGAGTTTGATAATAATCTACTACCATTATCTATATATGTTTGAAATTTCAGTTTTTGTTCTCAAGAGATGCTTGAATTTGAAATTTTGAATATCATAGTAGGAAATTTTGAAATTTCAGTATTTAATATGTATCTGTGGTTGCTGGTTATGTTTTTTGAAATATTAACCGTGAGACTTCATATTGCTAATTATGCGAGTTCGGTACATTCGTTGTTATGTAATTGGTGCCATTACTTTTGAGAATGATTTCTGGAACACATGGAATGATATCTCCTTCTAGTTATGTCAATCTGAACAAAATTAACATTAAACTAGGAAATTCTGATTAGATGTTTATGATTGTGTACAGCTCCATTCTGAATTTCTGATTATAGTTTACGTTTTAATTGCGATTTCAGAACCAATGTCCACTCCAAGAAGCAGCAGCAGCATCCCTAGGCCCCCTACGGCTACCTCACAGCCCCCTACCTCACAAGCTTCAGCTCCTACTCCAAGAAATGAGCTGGAAACTGAAGAAAGGAATGAGGGGGAGAGTGAGCATGTAGAAGCTGAAAATGAAGAGGAAATGGCAGAGCCAGAAGAAGATCGTGGAGTAAAGAGAAAGCTGACTTCACCAGTTTGGGAGGATTTCGTAAGAAGAAAAGTGAATGGAGCTTGGAAGGCCAAGTGCCTCCATTGTGGCAAGTTTCTATCAGGTGAAACAAAAAATGGTACGTCTCATTTGTCTAGTCATTTGAAAACTTGCATTTACAAAAAAAGAGAAGGTGGGAAAGTGCAGTCTAGTTTAAGGTTTACAGCTAGTGAGAAGGGGCAAGTTTCAGTTGAAAATTATGTCTTTGATCAAGAAATTGCAAGGAAAGCACTCTATTCGATGATTATCCTTCGTGAGTATCCATTGTCTATTGTTGATCATGTAGGGTTTCGTAACTTTGTTAGTGCACTGCAACCTTTGTTCAAAATGATTACTCGAAACACGATTAGAAAGGATATATTAGATCATTTTGAGGAAGAGAAAAAGAGAGCTCTCAATTACTTGCAAAAGAACAATGGCCGGGTTGCGATTACGACTGATCTTTGGACAGCCGATAATCAAAAACAAGGATACATGGCAATCACTTGTCATTTTGTTGATGAGTCTTGGAAGCTTAGAAGCACTGTCTTGAGGTGATTTTCTAATTCATTCTTTCTCAAATTATCTATGAATCTCTGATGCATTATTATAAACTTCCATTGTTTTGTTTTGCAGCTTTGTGTATGTGCCGTGCCCTCATACATCAGAAGTTTTGGCTGAAGCATTGTATAAAAGCCTTCAAAGTTGGGATCTTGATTGTAAGGTATCAACTTTCACTCTTGATAATTGTTCTACAAATGATAAAATGGTTGAGTACATGGAAAATAAGATTGGGGCATCTAATCTTTTGTTGGGTGGGGAGGTTCTACACATGCGTTGTTGTGCACATATTCTCAACTTGATTGTGAGGGATGGATTAGAGGTCATAGCAAAGTCTATTGAAAATATTCGTGATAGTTGTGCTTATTGGATTGCTACACCAAAAAGGTACGAGAAATTTGAGAAAACTGCACAACAACAAAAGGTTGAATTGACTAAGACATTATGTCTTGATTGCAAAACTAGATGGAATTCAACCTATGACATGCTTAGTGTTGCTTTGCCATATAAGAAAGTTTTTGATCGTTTGAAACAACTTGACAAGAACTTTGTTTGTTGCCCAAGTATTGAAGATTGGAATTTTGCTTCATATGTTTGTGAAAGATTAAGTGTGTTTAATGAGCTCACTAAACTATTTTCTGCGACAAAGTATGTGACATCCAATACTTATTTCCAAAAAATATGTGAAGTGAAATAAAAAATGAATGCATGGAGTCAAAGTGAGATTTACATAATTCAAGAGATGTGTGCTGCCATGATTACTAAATTTGATAAATATTGGAGTGAGATTCATGGTTTGATGGCTATTGCTGTTATTCTTGACCCCCGAGGCAAGCTTGATATGTTGGAAGCTTGTTATATTTGTCTATTTGGTCATGATAATGCTGAGTCTCATGTTAATGAGAGTCAAAAGATGCTAGTTAGATTGATGGATCAATACCAATCTCAAAGTGAACAAGGGTGTGTGAGTGAAACCTCTTCATGTGGTGTTGGTGTTGTTGGAAGTTCGAGCAACTCTTCTGAAGTGTTGACAATATTCAAATCAATTACTGGAAGAAAGAAGAGTACTAGTGCGATGAGATCAAAAAATGAGTTAGATCGTTATTTGGAAGCAGAAAATCTGCCTTGTGTTGATGAAAATTTCGATATACTTGGTTGGTGGAAAGTGACTGGGACACACTATCCTACACTTCGCCTCATAGCTCGTGATATCTTTGCTATCCCAATAACCGTGGCCTCAGAATCAGCTTTTAGCACAAGTGGGAGGGTTCTAAGTGAACATCGCAGTTGTCTCACACCAAAGCTATTAGAAGCATTAATGTGTTGTCAAGATTGGCTTCGAAACCAACTTGAAGGTAAATTTATAATGACTATTAATCTTATTTTTTTGTAATGTTCAATTTCTAATGTTAATAATTGTTTGTTCATAGGTCAAGGAAAGAATGGAAGTTTTTGGACATGTCTTGAAGACGAAGAAGAAGAGTTGAAGGAGGATTGCTCTATTTCAACCGTTGAGTTGGAATAATGTAATTACTTTTATTTTTAAATTTAGACTTTGAATTTTCGTTGATGAATTTGGATATTGGTATGGATTTGAACTTTGTGGATTTGAATTTTATGTTGTAGGGATTTGAATTTTATGTTGTATGGATATTGGTATGGATTTGAATTTGTGTTAAATTGTCATTTATTTGATTAATTTCGGTTCGCAGGTGGCGGGTATCCAACGGGTGGCGAGTTGGTGGATATCCGTGGGTGGCGGGTTGATGGATACCCGCGGGTGGCGGGTAGGCGGGTACCCGGCAGGTGGCGGGTATCCGTGGGTGACGGGTATGGATGGAGGAAAGTACCCGTCACGGGTGGCGGGTCGGGTGGTAGGTATGGGTATGGCTCGCGGGTACGGGCATGGATATCCACTATCCGTGCCCGCCGTACCCGATTGCCATCCCTACTCCACAGGCCACTCCAAAAACTTGCTCCAGCCTATCCCTTCAAATAGCTTCCTAACTTCCTGGGCAACACCCAGGTTCTCGTAGAGTTTGAAGTCGAGAACCCTGGGCGCAGTCACCTTCCACTCTTTGGGCTTCCTACACATCATCACTGTAGGACCCCTCCTCTTCTTCCTACTCTTTCCACTTGCTGGGGTAGACTGCTCATCGTCCCCTTCCTCCTCAACATCGTCTCCTTCATCCTCTCATGATAGCCGTCCCCTTCGAAATCGACGGCTGAAAAGACCCGGCGTCCGAAGCAGCAAACTTGTGCTTCTTCGCCGGTGTCCCCTTGCCACCGTGAGGGCGTTTCTTAGCCACCTTGGCTTCCTTCTTCTTCGTCGGGCTTTCCTTGGCCTTGGTCTTCGCCTCCACCAACGCCTCCGCTGCCAGCGTCGCAGCCACTACGTCAATGGTTTCGTTCACATCATCGTTGTCGCCTTCTCCCTCATCACCTTTCTCTTCTTCTTCATCCTCGCAGTCATGTTTCTCCTCCTCTGCTTCTTCCTCTAACTCCTCTTGCTGAAAAAAAAAACCTGCTTCGATTGCGTCTCCTCCTCATGCTGCTTCTTTGCCTCTTCCATCAGGCTAGGGTTTTCGTCGCTCATCAGAAGCGTGGCGTCGATCGGCGGACTCTTGGGTACGGTGGTTCCGATGGTGATTTCGGGGTTTTGGTCGCAGAAGGGTTGGCGGTTTCCATAGGTAGTTTCCGCTTGGTGGTGATTTTGGGCTTTGTGGTGGTGGTAGTGGGGTGTTCGGTGGTGAGGTCGATGTTGGTTCCGGCAGGGATCTTGTTGAGTTTGTTTTTGGGACGAGTAGACACCATTGTAGGGGATTTGGGAGTTTTGATGGAGAGAGAGAAGAGAGAAGATGAGAGGTTGCAGACTTGAATTTGAAATCGGGTAGTGGGGGTATAGACGTGGTAGGGTGGTTTTAAAGGGTGTGTAGTTTTAGGGGTACAGTAACCGCCTCAACCGTTGTTGACCAACATCTTAGCTCTTGCCCAAAAAACCTTGCTCCATTCCCACAGTTCCTTCCCTTAGAGTGGATCCTGATCTACAACCTGCATCTTGCTCAACATCTCCTGCACACTTAAAAGCACAAATACACTCCGGAAACAAACTTCCCCTTATGGTTAGATTCGATCATAAAATGCTTTAAAATAAAATACTTAAAACATAAACTAGCTAAACTACACTAATTTTTTTGGATTTTTCAGAATTTTATGATTTTTTAGATTTTCATAGTTTTGCGAAAATAAAGAATACAAGGGAAAAGAAATAACGAAAAATTAAACACAAACCAGGTTGCCTCCTGGACAGCGCCCCGTTTAAGGTCTTGGGCACGACACCCCCTATTTAGAAGTTAGAGGTCCTTTTCGACAGGAAAACCAGATGGTTCCCCCTCAACAAACTGTTCTTGTCCAAGATAAGCCTTCAAGCGCTGGCCATTAACTTTAAAAATCTTCCCGTTCTTGGGATCCTTGATCTCAACAACTCCATTTGGGAATTGAGCTTGTACTTCATAAGGTCCTGCCCACTTGGTTGAGAGCTTCCCTAAAGATAGCCTGAACTGAGTTTGATAGAGCAACACTTGTTGCCCAAAATGGAACTCCTTTTCTTTAATCAAGAGGTCGTGGGTCTTCTTCATCCTTTCCTTGTATAGACCGGCATTGTCATAGGCTTGGAGTCTGATCTCGTCGAGTTCTTGGATCTCGAGCTTCCTTGATTCACCTGCTTCATTCCAGTCGAGGTTAAGTTGGGCAACAACCCAATGTGCTCGATGTTCCAATTCCACGGGCAAGTGACATCTATTGCCATAGACCATACGATAATGAGACATGCCAAAAGGTGTTTTGAAGGCAGTCCTATATGCCCACAAGGCATCATCCAAGCGCATACTCCAGTCCTTCCTTGTTGTGCCCACAGTCTTCCTCAAGATCGTCTTGATTATCCTATTGGACAACTCCGCTTGTCCATTGGCTTGTGAGTGGTAAGCTGTTGATACGCGATGAGTAACTCCATACTTCTTGAACAAAGCGGTCACCGTCGCGTTGTAAAAATGAGAACCTTGATCACTTATGATAGCTCGAGGTACACCAAACCTATTGAAAATTTGAGTTCTCAAAAAATGAGAAACCACCTTTGAATCATCCTTGTATGAAGCACGTGCCTCTACCCACTTCGAGACATAATCTACTGCCAATATGATGTACTTGTTGCCTTTGGAACTCGGCAATGGTCCCATAAAATCCATCCCCTATATATCGAACACTTCCACGGGCAAGATCGGGATCATGGGCATCTCGTTCCTTCTTGTGATATTGCATTCCCTTTGGCACTTCTCGCACATCTTGACCCACTCGTAACAGTCTTTAAACAATGTTGGCCAATAAAAGCCACACTCCAAAATCTTCCTTGCAGTACGTTGGTGCCCAAAGTGTCCTCCACACTCCTTGTTGTGGCAATGCTCAAGAATGCTTCTTTGCTCTTTATCTTTGACACCCATCCTTATTATCTTATCCGCACATTCCCTCCATAAATATGGCTCGTCCCAAATATAGAAACGACTCTCATGTTTAAGCTTGTTCCTCTGATAACGCCCAAGATCTGAGGGAATTTCTCCAGTCACCAAGTAATTCACGATATCAGCATACCATGGTTCATCTTGGGTAAGACTCAGATGCTCATCAGGAAATGTCTCCTTGATAGGCACCCCATCGTCTGGCTGGAGGATTCAACTTAGGTGGTCGGTAACTTGATTCTGGGCACCACTCTTGTCTTTGATCTATATGTCAAATTCTTGCAACAAAAGAATCCATCTAATTAATCTTGGCTTGGACTCCTTCTTGCTCAATAAGTACTTCAGCGCCGCGTGGTCCGTGTACACTATGGTCTTGCCTCCTAGCAAGTAGGATCTAAACTTCTCAAAGGCAAAGACAATGGCCAACAACTCCTTCTCCGTGGTGGCATAATTACATTGGGCTGGGTTCAACGTCTTGGATGCGTAATAGATGACATAGCTCTCATTTCCGCGCTTTTGCCTAAGAACTGCTCCTACGGCATAACCACTGCATCACACATTAACTCAAAGGGCATCCCCCAATCCGGAGGTTGGATGATGGGGGCAGTGATCAAGTTCTCCTTCAAGACATGGAACGCCTTCTTACAATCCTCATCGAACTACCATGGTACTTCATTTTGAAGTAATCTCGTCATAGGTTGGGCGATCTTGGCAAAGTCCTTGACAAATCTTCTATAGAATTCAGCATGGCCAAGGAATCCTCTTAACTCCTTCACCGATCTTGGGTAGGGCAACTTGGCGATAATGTCGATCTTGGCCTTATCCACCTTAATACCTTTTCCTGAAATAACATGCCCTAAAAAGATTCCTTCTCTTACCATGAAATGACATTTCTCATAGTTCAATACAAGGCTCTTCTCAACACATCTTTTCAAGACTCGATCCAGGTTGTTGAGGCATGATTCGAAGGTCTTGCCATAGATGGTAAAGTCGTCCATGAAGACTTCGATACACTCTTCAAGAAGGTTTGAAAAAATGTGCATCATATCCCTTTGGAATGTCCCTGGGGCATTGCATAATCCGAACGGCATCCTCCTATATGCAAAAGTGCCAAACGGGCATGTGAATGTGGTCTTGCCTTGATCCTCGTCAGCAACCCAGATTTGCATGTAACCAAAATAACCGTCAAGAAAGCAGTAGTAGTCATTACCGGCTAACCTCTCAAGCATCTCGTCAATAAAGGGCAAAGAAAAATGATCTTTCTTCGTCTTTTGGTTGAGCTTTCGGTAGTCTATACACACTCGCCATCCGATTTGTAATCTCGTGGCCACCATCTCGTTCTTGTCGTTCTCAACAACTTGAATTCCTGACTTCTTGGGCACCACATGCACAGGGCTCACCCACCGGCTGTCAGATACGGGGTAGATGATCCCTAAGTCGAGAAGCTTAAGTATCTCCTTCATCACCACTTCTTTCATTGCTGGATTCAATCTTCTTTGTGGATCTCGTACGGGGTCAGCATCCTCCTCAAGCAAAATATGATGAACACAGTCTAAAGGGTTAATGCCCTTGATGTCAGCCAACGTCCACCCTAATGCCTCCTTGTACTTGCTCAGCACCTCGCCAACTCTGACCTCCTTCATGCTTGATAATTCTGATGATATGATCACGGGCAAGGTCTCGTTCGTGCCAAGATATATGTACTTTCGGTGCTTGGGCAAAGGTTTCAACTCCAATGCAGGGGCTTTTTGTAAGGATGGCATCAACCTGTCCTCCGGTTTCAACTCAAGGATGTTGAGTGGCTCAAACCCCTGAGGCTGCATGTTTCCCGGAATCCTTGCATAACTGCATTTCTCCACATCTGCTGGTTCTTTGTTCTGGCCAAGATCCTCTTCAATTTGTAAACTGGCATCCTCCTCAAGAACTGTTTGTTGCTAAAATTCCTCTACTAACTCTTCAGTCTCATCATGGGGTAACTCCTCAAGTTCTTCATCAAACTCACTAAGGGGTTCTTGGTCCCCTAAATTTTGGTCCTTATCTTCATCCGTGGAGTAGTCCACGTCGGTGGAATCAAAACTGTGTCCATAGACTGATTTCTCCAAAAAATCTTCTTCACTCTCGTACTCATCTCCTTCGTAGAATTGCATCAGAGCCCCATCTTCCTCATTATCCTCATGCTGATCAGGATCCTGGTCAAGATCCTGAACTAGGTTGAATTCCGCCTGGATTGCATCTTCATTGTCTTCTACGAAACAACTTAAGCTATTCAATGTCTCCACTTGCTTTCCACATGCACTGAGGGTGTTTAGGTGTTCCAGGGCATCATCCTGATTTTGCCTATAAGCGTCAAACTCTACTACTTCTCCTACTACTTGGACTGTTAACTTCCCCATATCGCAATCAATCTTGGTACATGCTGTTCTCAAGAATGGCCTCCCGAGCAAGATCACCGAATTCTTGATTGCTTTCTTTCCAATGTCAAGAACATAGAAGTCGGCTGGGAACAGAAGATCTCTCACTTTGACCAACACATGCTCCAACACTCCATCCGGGTAGACTGTGGATAAATCTACTAATTGGATGGCAACACGTGTATGAGAAAGAGGTCCAAATCTCATCTAGTCGAACATGGCTCTTGGCATCACATTTATCAAAGCTCCAAGATCAAGCATCGCCTTGGGTATTGACGTAGTACCGATCGTGCATGGGATAGCGAACATGTCTGGATCCCTCTTCTTGGTCTAGATCTAGGAATTCATTAGGGCTGACACATTCTCCACATGGAAACGGGCATTATCTGGGTACTTAGTCTTCTTTAAGCACATTTCTCGCAAGAATTTTGCACACTTTGGCATAGATTGCAATGCCATCAACAACGGTAGTTTGATCTCTACCTTCTTGAACACCTCCATCATGTCCTCCAACTCCCTCTGATCACGATCACGGGCAAAACATCTTGGATATGGGATCTTGGCCTTAGTAGTGCAAGGAACAGTCCTCTTGGCCAAAGCCTCTGCTTCTTTCTCAGTTCTCAGCCTTCAAAGATTCCAGCATCACGTCATCTTTGTCAAATCCCAGCTTAGATCTCTCCATCTTCACATAATCAAACAAGGCTTCATCCTCCTCATTATCAAAGACTGGGTTCTTGTTGGCCTTTATCACTTCTTCACGCTTTGCCTTCAACTTCTCGTAGATGTCATTGATATCTTCTGAACTCATTTTGGTTTCCTCTACTCGAGCTGGTTCCTTAGGTTGGGTCCTGGGCGACATCTCTGGCAAATTGCATTGACTTGCTCCTTGTTGACCTCTACCTGGGCAGGAAGTCTTCCTGGTTTGTCTTCTACTAACCTTGACAAGGTTTGGTTGATATGAGTCAATTGAGCTTGAAGGTTGTTGGATTGTCCTCGACTTTCTAGTTGGAAGTTCTCGAAGTCTCTCCTCAGCCTTTGGTTCTCGTTGGTAAACCTATCAATGGTCTCCTTCATGAACTCCGTCTTTGCTGGTTCTCGATGTGGAGGCACATAATTATTTTGCTGTTGAGGCAGTTGTTGAGGTGGAGGCAGATATTGCTGCTGAACAGGTTACTGCGGTTGTTGGTGGGCAAGAGGTATTTGATAATGGTTGTTGCCATACCTCAGGTTCTCGTGCTGATTCTGCCTATAGCCGTAGTTGTTGCCATAGTTGTTGTTATTGCCATACTGGAACCTCTGTTGCCCACCGCCTTGCTGGTTCTGACCTATTGCCTTTACCTCTTCTCCTTCTTCCACGAACCAACTGGGGCATTCTGAGGTGACATGTGATGTTGCCTGGCATACTTCACATCTCTTCACAACTCTTTGAACTTCCTTGCCATCTACCTTCTTCTTCAAATCCTCCATTTGGCCAGACATCTTGGTCATGAAGTCTTTTATGGTGCTGACCAAGTTGTCTTGGTTTCCTTTGCTGCCTTCATACCCCCCTCTTGGGATATCATCTTCATCTCGTGACTGTTCAGCCATTGCGGCTATTTTCTTGAACACTTCAGATGGTAGTTGATCGACTATGACTCCTCCACATGCTGCAATTATATACTTCCTCTCTGATGCCCTTAATCCATTCAAGAAATATTCGATCAAATCAATATCCTCAATCCGATGTTGAGGACATCTTGCCAACAGCTTCTTGAATCTTTCATAATAGTCATATAATGACTCATTTCCCCCCATCTTGATCGATGAAATAGCATTCCTCCCACTTTGTATCCGGCCAACGGGTATGTATTTGTCAAGAAAGGCCTGCTGTATCTTGTTCCATGTATCAATGCTTCCATCTGGCAAGGTGTAAAGCCACTCACGTGCCCCGTCAAGAAGTGAGAACGGGAACGTGAGCAACCTTACGTAGTCAGGAAAGGTGTCTTGGGCAACATCTTGATTCCTCATAACTTCAGCATTCTTCCTAACAACTTGTCTATCCCCATTGTTCCTGGTAGTAGTGGCATTGTTCCTTACTGTGCTAATCGCCATTTCAAAGTTTTGAAGATGAGTTTGGGGGTCTTCTCCAGGATGGTCACTGAACTTGGGCAGTATGTGTATTAGCGAGTGCTTGAGCTCCTAATTGCCACTGATGGTGGGCAACTGGATACTTGATGGTCGGATTCCCTTGTTGTCAGGGAACATGATCTGACGGATGGTTCTCTCCGGTGCTCCTGCCATGATTGTTGATGTTTTTGCTTCTGAACTGGATGTTGACTTCTCACTGTCTGTACTAGCTGTTGAGCAAAATTCGTCTTCTTGCTCAATATCCTGGTCGTCTGTCAAGCTCTTTGACTCTGAAGGTTCGTTGACGCCTTCCTCAAGATCTCTCTTCTTCTTGCATTGTTCTGCTCGATTTCTCCTAGCTATCACCTCCGAGCAAGCACCGTGATCTGTGGATCTCCGTCACTTCGTAGATGTGGCTTGGGTATAAAACCATGCTCAACTCAAGCTAGAAGAACAAACTAGCTTAAAACCAAGTCCCCGACAACGGCGCCAATTTGACGGAGCGCTGTCGTCACACACTTCGTACAAATAATATTTATAAACACATCTTGCCCAACAAGGTAGTAGTCAGCGGCAAGTGAGATCATATCCAAGGGACCTGGTGTAATCTGTTCTTCAGATGTTGCTCAACAAAAGGGTTTTGGTCACGAAGTATCTAAATAACCTGTACTCAACAAGTAACACTATCAAATAACAAAAGAGTTTGGTTTGGGTTTTGAATCCATGATCCTAATTACTCTTTACTTGTTCATTGGTGCAAAGATATTCAATTAATTAATTTTTTCACTTGGTTTAAGGCAAAGATTAGTTAATACCCTAAGGTCACGAAGTCACGATGCAAACACACTTAACCTATGTCTAATCAATTTTACAGATCTTGACCAGAAGGCACGATCTCCTCTCTTGATCAGCAAAGTCACGAAGATACTTCAGTAACGATGCTGCCCAACAGGCATTAAGAATAAACAGACCCAAGACAGCCAAGAGGTAGGTCAATACTGACTGCTCTCCAACACCCTTTACCTTCTTGGGCATGAAAGACACTTTCGTGTTAATCCCAATTTCTGTTAATGACTTAATCTCAATATCTAGATGACGATCAATCAACTTCAATATCAATTAAGTCTAGAATTAATCCTAAGTGTTTCGGGAACAAAATCAATTAACGAACTTAAACAATTAGACCTCACGAGTTTGAACGAGTAATTTAGAATCACTTTATCTACATCCAACCCAAACAATTAACTTAGCTAGACATAATATTAAATAAGAACACAAAGCAAATAAAGAAAAACATACTTAGCATAAATATGGAAACAGGTTGCTGCCCAAAAGCGTAGTCAGCAACCAGGGTCTTGGCTTCACGCCAACAACTAAACTTAAAGCAGTAAAATACGAAATAAAAGTAAATTGCCCGTAGGACTTGTTTCTTCCTCTCTTTCTCTCAACCTAGAATGCAGAACTAAGAATAATAACAACGTGTAATACATAATGGAGTCGGCCATATATATAGGCGATGGAAATTAGGGTTTAGGGAAGTTTCCTTGTTGATGAAGGTCTCTTCCATGCATATCTCATCCGCCCTCTCTCTCTTCATGCATGCACGATACTTCTTTCCTTGCGTGGTGGATATATCCTTTGATTAGGCTCAGCTAGGATAAGGAAAGAAAGATCCAATCCTTATCCTCTTCCTTGAAGGAAAAGAATTCTGCTGCTGCTGGTCCGACTCGCATCCTGCCCTTCATCGTCTGTATCCTAAATTGCCTCCGGTCTTGACCAAGATCCTGGCTCCTCCGAGTACTCTATCTGTTGGCTTAAGGATATGGGGAGGTGCTTCCTGACTTGTTGATTGGATATTCTGATGTTGCCCAGCTACAAGCTTCCAGCCCTATGCCCATTCGCGTCGTATCACCATCTCAACAACAGATTTTCCATCGGATTTGCCCAACATCCACTTGTTCTTCTCTGCACATTATCTCTCAACTTGCGTGTCATCCCAGACACATATTGACTCGATAAAGACTAAAAACACAAGAAAAACACAAGAAAAGATGGACACAAATATGGGTTCATCATACTTATTTTGCAATAAAATTTGCAGAGGAGGAGGCACGGATTGTGAGACCTCAAGATGAGGGAGCTGCTGCTGAGATCGCAGCCCTCAAACAGCAACTAAAAGATCTCCTGCAGAAGGCCTCTTCGCCTAAGAAATCTCCTAAGAAGCCTGTTAAAACCAGTAAAAGCCAGTCTCCTTTCTCAAGGGACATCAGAGAAGACCAGTTACCTTCGAATTTCAAAACACTGACATTGGAGTACAACGGTTCCACAGATCCATTTGAGCATATGATGAGATTTGAAAATGGTGCAATGTTGCATCAGTACACAGAAGGAGTTAAGTGCAGAGTTTTCCTTACGACTCTATCGAAGGTAGCTCAACAATGGTTCTCTCAATTACCTCCCAACAGTATAAGTTCATTCCTCGAGTTCAAGTCCATGTTTCTCCGCCAATTTGCTAGTGCGAGAAGGCACATAAAGACGTCCTCCTCATTCATGGCATTGAGGCAAGGACCCTCAGAGAGCTTGCAAGAGTATGTGACTCACTTTAACGCTGAAGTGTTGCAAGTTCCTCTGGCTTCAGATGATGTGAAGGTGCAGACGCTCATACAAGGGTTAGCATCGGGCTTATTCTTTAATTCCTTGAACAAGAGAGCTCCTATCTTCTTCGAGGAGTTGCTGCAGAGAGCTGAAAAATATGTCAACCTTGAGGAAGCTCAAGAAGCCAGAAAGATACAAGAACAATCCCCTGTTCCCAAAAGGGAGACCTCAGAGAAAAGGTCGTCTTCAGCATCAAGAGCTGAAAAGGATAAAGGAGGGCAGAAGCCCAAGAGAGCTCCGGAAAGATTTGACCATTATACTCCTCTCAATGCATCTTTGGTGGAGGTCATGGAAGCTGCTGTTAGGTCTCCTCACTTCAGGTTTCCAAGTACTTATAAGGAAGCTCCACGCAACCCGCGATCTGAGTTGTACTGCAAGTATCACAATGATTATGGTCATGACATGAACTCTTGTAGGCACCTGAAAGATGCTATTGAGCGATTGCTGAAAAAGGATGATACCTTACTCCAATTTATCAAAAAAAAAAAGAGAAAAGTTATAAAAGAAAGGAGCCGGAGCAGAAGAAACCTGATCAAAGGGAGAGAACTCCCCCAAGGCGAGAGGATCTTCCCCCGAAAAGGGGAAACATCAACATGATTATGGGAGAAAATATCAACGGAGACTCAGGTCGAGCTCGTAAAGTCTATGTGAGAGCTGCTAAAGTCCAAGTGAACAAAGAGGTCCAGGAGTTAGCAGAGACAATGGGCATGGAGATTGATGTGGTAGACTCATTCCCAGGAGAAGAGACAAATCCAAAGGCTTGTGTAAGCTTTGGTCCCAATGACTTGATGAGCGTGACGCCCCATAACGATGCACTGGTGATTAGTGCTGAAGTGGCCAACTGGCGAGTGGCACGGATCTTTGTGGACACCGGAAGTGCGGTAAATGTGCTATTTTGGGATCGTTTCCAGAAGATGAAGATTAACGCTGATTTGATGTCAGTGAACATGGCATTATATGGTTTCGCTGGAGGCGAAATACAGCCCAAAGGGGAGGTGACCCTTCAGATAACACTCGGGAGCGGTGAGACCTCAAACACTCGGATGGTAAAGTTCCTAGTAGTGGATACACCTTCAGCATATAACATATTATTGGGAAGACCTGCTCTAAATGATTTCCAGGTGGTGGTCTCCACCTACCACATGAAAATGAAATTTCCAGCTCTCAAAGAGGGATTGGTAGGTGAGGTCTCAGGTGATCAAGAAGTATCAAAAAAGTCTTACGTAAGATCCATTAAGCATGCTAAGCAAAGGGTGAAAGGAACCTCAGTGGCAGAACGCCCACTACTGAGCAAAAATGCAAAGGTGAAGGGTATAGAGGAAGACCTAGAGCCAAGAATGCAGCCACTGGAAGAAGAGTTGATGATGGTGGAACTGTTCCCGGGAAAAATGGGTTTCACCACGAAGATTGGGAAGCAAATGACCGAAGAACAGAGAGAAGCAGTAATTCGGTGTTTACAAAAGAATGCAGACCTGTTTGCATTTAGCCCAAAGGATATGAAAGGGGTAGACCCATCTGTAGCGCTGCATCATTTAAATGTAGACCCTAAAGCGAAGCTGGTAATTAAGGAGGAGATCAGACGGCTGTTAGACGCTGGTCACATTGTTAGAATTTAGTACGCCGAGTGGCTGTCAAACGCAGTGATGGTAGCTGGCGAATGTGCATAGATTTCAGGGACTTGAATAAAGCGTGCCCAAAAGATCATTACCTATTGCCCTGTATCGACCAATTGGTTGATTCGACTTCAGGATGTGAGCTGTTATTTATGTTGGATGCTTACCAGGGGTACCACTAGATACAGCTAGCCCCTGAGGATGTGGTCAAAACAGCTTTTGTAACCATATGCGGCACGTTCGCATACGTGAGGATGCCTTTTGGCCTAAAGAATGCGGGAGCTACTTATCAAAGAATGATGGACGCAATATTTGAAGAGCAGATAGGAAAGATTTTGGAGGTTTATGTGGATGATATCCTTGTGAAAAGTGTGAAGGCAGAACATCATGCCAGAGACCTGGAGGAGGTTATGACTGTGCTAAGAAAGTATGATTTGTGATTGAACCCAACAAAAGGCACGTTTGGTGTTAAGTCAGGAAAATTTTTGGGATATATGGTAACTCCAAGAGGAATCGAGGTGAATCCGGACAAGGTTCGAGCTATACTGGAAATGGCTGCCCCTACTAGTATAAGGGAGGTACATCGACTAAACGGAAGAATCACCGCGCTCAGTCGGTTTATATCCGTTTCAGCGGAAAAAAGCTTTCCGTTCTTCAAGGTGTTGAAGAAAGCTAGTAAATTCGAATGGGATGAGAGCTGTCAGAAGGCATTTGAGGAGCTGAAAGCTCATCTGGCAAGTCTGCAGGTATTAACCAAACCAACCTTAGGAGAAACCCTGTACCTATACTGATAGTGACAAAAATATCCAGGTCTCCAGAAAGACCTGAACACCCGACCTGAGTATTCCATATGGTGGCGATGGGGTCTCTCATGGAGACCTACTTTCAGAGAGCAGTCAGTAGACCTCTCAGCAAGGCCTCGTCAGAGGTCTGCACGGAGAGCTCTTAGTCAGGGCTCTCTCCCAGTTGAACACGTGACGGACAAGGCACTTTAATTAATGATCCATCCGGTACTGTCAGAGAGTACGATGCTGCTGTAACCAATAGAACATTAGAGCGTGTAAAGTAAAAGGTAAAAGGAGCTGGTAGCTATACAACTTCATTCACAAGAAAACACGGGTATATATTAAAAAATCTAACACACACAAACACACAATTCTTCAGACTGTTTTTTCTTCTGTTACATTCATCTCTTAAGAAAAGACTCAGAACACTGACTTAAGCTTGGGAGGTGGTTCGCCGGGAAGACTCCCCGACCCTCCTTTTCTTGCAGAGTTACGCTAAGATCTCTCCGGTGACGACAATTCTGACCGTCTGGAACGAAGAGGAGTTGCTGAGCAGGTGAGAATCTTTCGTCATCCACCTATGTGTTCTGATCTTTTCATGATGTATAATTTTGAACACATCATCTGGCGCCGTCTGTGGGAACCGCATAATTTTGTTTCGAAATTTCATTCCAAAACTCTTTTTATGTGTCCTTTCAACAAATGTTGAATTTGAGCTTGAACTCGAAAAGAGAAAAGTACCGAGAAACTGGGTCTGAGTATTTTAAGCGATTTGCGTTTTTATTTGCAAAAGCTTTTGTTATGATTAAAAGAAGTGAGTTGAGTGATTTCAGAATCGCCATATTTTAAACCTCCTTACGAATCTTGCTGTAATCTTTTAGAACTTGCTTGTTTTCTGTGTTTCTGTAAAAATCCTCGTTTCATAATATAATTTAAAGTTGTTGTTGAAATAAAAGATAAGTAAAATTTTCTGCTGTATGGAAGAATGGTTCGAAAATACATAACATCAAGAAATAAATCCTGTAAATCCTCGTGATGTGAGGAGCCAAAATGGGTAGAAGCATGAAGACTTCAGAGCAAGTCTCATGCAAACCCAACGGAGTTTGGGAATGAATGTGTACGGAAAGGGGATATGGTGCAACATATTCCCTGAATTCCTTGAAACGCCCCCCTGAGACCTGATAATGGTCCTTCGAGAAGGGTAACGTAGACCTGGAAATGGTCTCTTGAGACCTAATAATAGTCCTAGTGCTGTCCTTTGACTGATAGCTGAAAATTTTGAAATGTAGAACCAAGCATGGAAAATACATCGGTCCGAGACCGAGAATCCCCACCTGAAGGAGTGGTACATGATGATAGCTCCTCAAAAGAACGTACTGAGGAGGAGAATCAAAATGTGCTGAAAGAGGCCCCACTAAAGATAACTACGCCTCAGAAAGAGGGGGCCTCCAAATCGACCAGCTCTCAGAAGGAGGGAGGCCGCAAAGGTTCAGAAATCACGAGAGATGAACCTCAAATGCCCGTGCAGCAGAGTGTCACTTATGCTGTATCCATGGATTAGCTCAGTGCCATGGTGAAAGCAGGTTGTATCTACAGCCCTGGCCCCGCTGGAAGGTCAAAGTAAAAAGTTAGGCAGCACAGCAAAAGGCAAAGCCAAGAAGGTACTGATGGACCTCACAATATCCCGACGATGATGAGATACCAATGAAATGGTTTAAATCATATCAATGTAAAAGTAAATATTCATGATCTGAATATCCCTCTTTTCCTTGACAGGGAGAACCTGTGGAAGAAGGTCAGTATGAGAGCCCTCAAACTGAATCAGAAAATGGTTAGTAAACGAATAGAGAAATCAGATATTAGTGACATTCCTAAAGTGACTTAATCACTAATGAAATTATGACTACTTATCATCTCAATAAAATTTGCAGAGGACGATGCACGAGTCATAAGACCTCAGGATGAGGGAGCTGCTGCTGAGATTGCAGCCCTTAAACAACAATTAAAAGACCTTCAGAAGAAAGCCTCTTCGCCTAAGAAATCTCCTAAGAAGCCTATCAAAGCCAGTAACAACCAGTCTCCTTTCTCGAGAGACATTAGAGAGGATCAGCTGCCTCCGAATTTCAAGACGTTGACATTGGAATATGATGGCTCCACAGACCCATACAAACATATAATGAGGTTTGAGAATGGAGCAATGCTCCACCAATACACATGCAGGGTTTTCCTCACGACTTTGTCAAAAATAGCTCAGTAGTGGTTCTCTCAACTACCATCTAACAGCATAGGCTCGTTTGCCGAGTTCAAATCTATGTTCTTACATCAGTTCGCCAGTGCGAGAAGACATGTTAAGACCTCCTCCTCGCTCATGGCTTTGAGACAAAAACCCTCAGAAAGTTTGCGTCAGTATGTTGGACGTTTCAACGCTGAAGCGTTACAAGTACCCCTAGCCTCGGATGACGTGAAGGTGCAGGCATTGATACAGGGCTTATCTCCAGGACTGTTCTTCGATTCATTGAACAAGAAACCCCCATTGTATTTTGAGGAACTGCTTCAGAGAGCTGATAAGTATGTCAATCTAGAGGAGGCTCAAGAAGTTAGGAAAGCTAAAGAGGAGTCTTTTAAACCTAAGCAGGAGACCTCAGATAGAAGGTCATCCTCAGCAGCGAGAGCTGAGAAAGATAGAGGGGGGCAGAGGCTTAGAAAAGCTCCTGAAAGGTTTGACCAGTAGGATGATACCTTACTTCAATTTGTTAAAAAAGAAAGGAAAAAAGGCTACAAGAGAAAAGAGCCAGAGTAGAAGAAACCTGATCAAAGGGAAAGGACTCCCCCGAGGTGAGAGGATCCTCCCCCATAATGATGCACTGGTGATTAGTGCTGATATTGCTAATTGGAGGGTGGCGCGTATCTTTGTGGATACTGGAAGTGCAGTGAACGTGCACTTTTGGGATTGCTTCCAGAAAATGAAAATCAATGCTGACTTAGAGCCAGTAAACACGGCCTTATACGGTTTTGCTGGAGGCGAAATACAACCTAAAGGAGAAGTGACTCTTCAGGTAACACTCGGCAGTGGTGAGGCCTCAAACACTCGGATGGTGAAGTTCCTAGTAGTAGACACGTCCTCAGCATATAACGTAATATTGGGAAGACCTGCTCTGAATGATTTTCAAGTGGTGGTCTCCACCTACCACATGAAAATGAAATTCCCGGCTCTCAAGGAGGGGCTGGTAGGTGAGGTCTCAGGTGACCAAGAAGTGTCGAAAGAATCTTATGTAAAATCCATAAAGCATGCTAAGCGAAATGTGAAGGGAGCTCCAGTGGTAGAACGCCCACTGCAGGATAAAATTGCAAAGGTGAAAGGTATGGATGAAGACCTGGAGCCGAGAATGCAGCCGGTAGAAGAGGACTTGATGGTGATAGAACTATTCCCGGGAAAAACAGGTTTCACCACGAAGATGGGAAAACAGATGACTGAAGAGCAAAAAGAGGCAATAATACGATGCCTGCGGAAGAATGCAGATCTGTTCGCATTCAGTCCAGAGGACATGAAAGGGGTAGACCCGTCTGTAGCTCTACATTATCTGAATGTAGACCCCAGAAAGAAACCAGTAAAGCAGAAGAAGAGGTCCTTCGGGCCGGAGAAGGAAAAGGTGATCAGAGAAGAGATCAGGCGGCTGTTAGATGCCGGTCATATCGTTAAAATTCAGTACTCTGAGTGGTTGTCAAATGCAGTAATGGTGGCCAAAAGCAATGGCAGCTGGCGGATGTGTATAGATTTCAGAGACCTGAATAAGGCATGCCTGAAAGACCATTATCCACTACCCTGTATCGATCAGCTGGTTGATTCAACTTCGGGATGTGAGTTGCTGTCTATGCTTGACACTTACCAGGGGTATCACCAGATACAGCTGGCTCCCGAAGACGTGATCAAAATAGCCTTTGTAACTGTATGTGGCACGTTTGCATACGTAAGAATGCCTTTCGGCCTAAAGAATGCTGGAGCTACTTATTAGAGAATGATGGATGCGATATTTGAGGAGCAGATAGGGAAGATCCTGGAGGTATACGTGGATGACATTTTAGTAAAAAGTGTGAAAGCAGAACACCATGCCAAAGACCTAGAGGAGGTCCTGACAGTTATAAGAAAGTATGATTTACGATTGAACCCGACAAAGTGTACATTTGGGGTTAGGTCAGGAAAATTCTTGGGATATATGGTGACTCCCAGAGGAATTGAAGTGAATCAAGATAAGGTACGAGCTGTACTGGAAATGGCCGCTCCTACCAATATTTAAGAGGTACAGCGGCTGAATGGAAGAATCACCGTACTTAGTCGATTCATATCTACTTCGGCGGAGAGAAGTTATCCGTTCTTCAAGGTGTTGAAGAAGGCTAGTAAATTTGAATGGAATGAGAGCTGTCAGAAAGCATTCGAAGAATTGAAAGCTCATCTAGCAAGCTTGCCAGTGTTGACCAAGCCTACCCTAGGGAAAACCCTGTACATGTACATATCTGTTGGAGATCACTCCCTAAGCGCAGTCCTCATAAAGGAGGAGGGCTCCATGCAGAAGCCCATTTATTACATCAGTAAAGCCTTGCAGGGAGCTGAGTACAGATACTCAGAGGTGCAGAGAGTTGCTTTAGCTGTGATGATAGCAGCAAGGCGGTTGAGATTGTACTTCTTAGCTCACAAGGTGGTAGTAAGAACTAATTTCCCCTTTAAGCAGGTATTGAGCAAACCAGATCTCTCAGGAAGAATGGTGAAGTGGAGTGTTGAGCTAGGAGAATATGAGGTGGAATTTGAACCGCGTACAGCTATTAAGGCGCAAGCCCTGGCAGATTTTATCCAAGAAACTACTCAGCCCGCGCAGGGGCCAGAATGGAAGGTCTTTGTTGATGGATCGGTGACAATCGAAGGTTGTGGTGCTGGAATTGTCATAATAACGTCGGATCAGAGCGAACTTAGTTTTGCGATGAAGTTTGAGTTTAGAGTTTCTAACAACGAAGCTGAGTACGAAGCGTTTGTTAGAGGGCTGGAAATGGTAGCTGAACTGGGGCTCAGAGGGTTGTCATCCACTCTGACTCCCAATTGGTAGTCCAACAGGTCTCAGGAAATTATGAGATCAAGGAAGATAGGATGATTAGGTATGTGGAACAGGTCAGAGACCTGAGTAAGCAGTTTTAGCATCTAGAGGTGAAACAGATACCTCGAGACCTCAATACACAGGCAGATCGCCTTGCTAGGTTGGCCAGCTCTCTGAATGAGCTGGTACCTGAAAAAGTGACATTGTTGAAAATAGCCAACAGTCGCATAGAAGAGAGTGTTCATGAAATAGAAGAGAGAAGCAATTGGAGAATGCCTATCCTACATTTCCTGAGAACAGGGGAGGTGTCAGAAGGCGAGAGAACAGGAAAAAGGAAAATCTATGCCAAATACTGTTTGGTTGGAGGACACTTATTCAGGAGGGCTTACTCACAACCCTTATTGAGATGTGTAACGGAAGCCGAAGGTCTGCGGATAATTAAGGAAGCACATCAAGGGATAGCGGGATGCCACACAGGGTTCCGAGATCTGATCCGGCGAGTGCTGAGGGCTGGGTACTATTGGCCTTCTTTGAAGAAGGATGCTGAGGTCTTCGTAAGAAGGTGTGCCAGATGTCAGAAGCATGGACCACTGATTCATAGGCCTGCTGAAGAGCTGGGAGTCCAGTATGCAGAATGTCCATTCGACAAATGGGGCATAGATCTAGTTGGCAAGCTTCCTATGGCAACGGGAAGGAAGTGCCGCATCATTGTAGCGGTGGATTATTTTAGCAAATGGGTAGAGGCAGAGCCTTTATCTTCAGTAACAGATGAAAGCATCATAAAGTTCATATGGAAGAATATCTGCTGCAGGTTGACACGCACCCATCGTATGGTATGATCAAAATACCTATGTATGCCCCAGACGGACAGTACACGCTCCTATGCCCACTACCGGACTGGTTAGTCTTAGCGGCAAGCTAGGGTCGATCCCACGGAGAGTGATGAACCACCTTACTCTTCAGTATACAAATCGAGTTGTCACTATCTCAATCTGTGTATCTGCACAATAAAATAAACGGAAATCAAATATAAAAGGGGGTAAGATTTGGGGTTGGTCATGATCATTGTTGATATGTTTATTCGGTCATGGGCACACTAAAGATTCGTCCATGCTTCATACAAACTCAAGGCGTGGCCCAAAGACATTGGGGCATTTCAAGAGTTCATAGTCCACACTTGGGATGGTTGAATCCCTTGTTGTCGTCTTGGTCCGAAGGTCACGCTTCACCCCGGTCACAAGGCCGTGCTTCACTCCTCCTTAGATAGTAGTCATACCCGATCTCTCCAAGTATGACCCTCATCAACCTTCTCTTCCAAACTTCCCATGTCCGCACCTACAGAGTAGACACCACTCGCGGGATACTCATTTTCGGGACCATGTCCAACCGGTCATTGCAATGCCTACGATACGCGAGATGAGTCCTTTGGTCGATAACCATGGCTTGATGCCTCGTCACAGTTGATGGGTGATTGTTAGAGAAGCCCAAGACTGAAGAAGGATGCAGTATCCCTTTGTCCAATCCTCACCATCTAGATCTACAGCACCATGCCAGGTGCTGCTTAGCTACTCGATCCTGGTACCTCAAACGCTGCCGTTTGTCATGCCCTGCCTTTGCTTGACATGGTACAGCTCCAGCCGAACGGAGATCACCCGTTAGGTTGGAATTGCCCATGAGTTCTGCTCCAGTCCTTCCGGAACTACTGGACTCAACCGATGGCACAAGTGCCTCACGAATATTTCACATGTCAACAGTCAATCATTTCCCATACCCAAATCTCACCAAGTAAACTACTCACACATAATTGAATATATAATGATAAGCGAAAAAGAACACATTAATAAAAGAAATACGAAATACTCGGATTAAAAGTACCTAAGGCAACAACCTTGGATTTGTTCTTCACAGCGGAATGTAAATAAAGCAGATAAAGATTGTTTTGAGCAGAAAATATAAAAGTGTTTTCTTCGAACTAGGAACTGTAGACTGATTAATTCTCCAACATTGTGCCAGCTGCCTTGGCTGGACTTTTATAGCTGTAGTGGCAGCGAGCAAAACCCTAGGCGGCTTTCCTTCTTGAGCTTTGGCGACAGACTGGAAATCTTTGTAGTGGTCAAACTGGTTGCATGCTTCATGGTTGAATTCCTCGTAGGTAAAGCAGCTGCAAAATCTTCTTTGTTGTTGGGTGCATTGCGTTACTACCACGAATGCGAATGATGAACAGCAACTTAGCTTCAAGGTTCATATGGAATCCTCCTTTCAACCTCGTCTATTGCTTCAATTCATCTCCTGCTCTGCATACTCCTTTGCGTAGTCCTTGCAACCGACTGGATTCACTCCAGTTCTGCTCATTCTGACCACCTTTCCTCTGTTTGACCTGGACTGAGCTTCCTTCCTTTGAACAACAATTTCCTTCCCCTGGACAGACTCTAATGACACAAAAAGACATAAAAAATAGGGCCAAACTGCCCAAAAGTCGAAGACGCATCACACCTACACACTTAAACCATACTTGCCCTCAAGTATGTTGGTGGATTCACAAAGACACCAAGAAAGAAAAAACGAACGAAAAAGAAAGAAATAAAACTACAAGACACGAAAGTGCGCAATCAAATGAATCAGTTTGTGCATGCATGTATCCACCTATTACATTCCACAACCCATTGAGCAATTACACCACATGATCGTATTAGCAGTTTTTCTCACACCCACTCAAGTGTTTGGCTAGTGTTTACTCTCATTTCATGCTGCATTAGCTTTCCTATTAGCTTGTTCGAGGATTTATGGCTATTAGTTAATCAGGTGCAAATTATCAAAAGGGTATTATTTGGCTGTAATGGGGCATACGGAGCAGGGTGAGAATTTTCTGGATAGTGGATTAAGACTTGATTCCAGCCACATGGACTGCTCTTTCAATATAAGTGCTCCCACTAATCCCAATACTCCTTTCTTTCTTTGGGGTATATATTTTCCTGAGGCATGTATTGATCTTTGATCGTACTTAGAATTTTCATTCTTTTCATTTTTGCCCCTTTTCTTAAACATTGACTACCCCCTCTTTTTTTTATTGCCCTTCTTCCACTTTTGGTTCTTAGAGCAGCTATGTACCTTTCTTATTTTGTATGGCGTGGGGAGACACACTATTAATAAAATGTCATTACAAGGGCTCATGAAAGAAAGAATCATTTTGGCTCAAAGTGGTTAGCAATGGATCATAGTGTTTAGCATGAAAAACTCTGGGGCTTCTAATCACAAATAAACTGCCCTTATCTTTTAATCTACACCACCAGCTAAAATCTACTAACAAGTTCTAGAATTACTAAACAGCATGAACACACAAAAGATAGAAGCAATCAGGCTCAATTCTCACAGGTGTGGATTTCTGCATTTCTTCTACTGCTATACATGTGATGCATGCTCAGCATACCATTCAAACAAGTCAAACCAAATATCATGCACACATTCCCTGATCCATATATCATGCACACACACAGACTCAAGAGTCAATGTACACTAGACTCCTACTGACACAAAACATAAAAGAAAAACAGAAACTAAAAGAACAAAAAGAAGAAAAATAAAACCTAAACTAAAGATAGGGGAAAGGAAACTTATTCGTCCTAGTCGGAGGCATCTTCCTCCTCTCCAGCTGCTTTCGCCATCAACTTCTCAAAGCTCTTCTTCATGTTGGTGTGGATTGCCGTCATCTCCGCCTTCAACATCGCTACTTCTGCACGTAGCTCTTTCAACTCTGCCAGTATAGCCACCATCTCGCTGTTCGAGCGGCACGGAACCGTCTGCTCATTCGTCTTGCTCGGTTCTGCTCTGCCTGCTATTCCTTCTGGATGAACCAGCGAGTAATTTCCATGCTCGTCCACCTCAACAATTCTCCACCTCACGAAGCGCCCTTGGTCCAGAAACCTTGTCTCAGCAGTTGCGAGATCATCTGGCTTCTCCAAGTCGAAATTGGTGAGATTCTTTGCAAGAATCGTTGCTAAAGGGCAGAGTGAGAGGAACTTGTTGTGGTGGGTCACTCCAAACTGAAACTGCTGCGCTGCCATGAACCCAAAGTTCACCCGTCTCTTCTCCATCATGCACCATAGAATGAACAGCTCCTCCTGAGTCACCACGTTAGACCCCTCCAACCGCCCGTAGATGTTGTAAGCCAACCACCTGTGGCAAATCTGTAGCGCTGGATCTCTGATCTCATTGGACTTGCTGCTATTCTTCACATAGCGATCCCTGATGGAGATGATTGACCAGTAGTGGTCAATCTGAGACTTTCATTCATCCGAGGCCACCGTCTCTGCCTCCTTATACTCTTCCTCATACACCTCCCGCGACTCGAGTACTCCGAGTTGGATGTTCAACTCGTTGATGGAGAAAGGGAACATCCTGCCCCTCAGTTGAAAGCGCAGGGTGCCCGGAGTCTCGATGCCGTATTTTCCGCGGGGTTTGAATTCCACTGTCCCCATGAATTCTTCTGATAGCTTCTTGAACGCAGGGTAATTCCATTCCAACACCTTCCCCCAGCTGATACCCTTGAAGTATCCCTCCACCCTCTCTTTGATACCAAAGGCTTCCAAGGTTTCTGTCAACAGGTAGTACCAAGGGAGGATCTCCCTGTTTTACAAGATGGCATACTGCTGGCTGTCTAGTGGTATGGTTGCTCCAGATGTTGCGGGTCGTAGCACGCCTTTCCTCTTGGCTCCTGATTTCGTAGCGGTGACACTGGGTGTAGACTTCACAGGTGCTTGAATCTCCCCCGAGTTAGAGCTGTTGATGATCTCCACTCTCTCTGTTTCTTCCTCTTCGATCTCCTTCGCTTCTCCTTCCTTCTTCTTCCTTTTTTCCTCAGCTGTAACCCTCCTCACCGTGCTCGTAGTACCCACCTTGCTCCCTAATTTGCTCTGTTTGGACCTCTACGATAGGGGAGGTTTCGAGGTTTCAAGCTTCCTCTTTGCTCCCACCTCTTTCTCCTTACTCTGTGGGGTGACATCCTCCTGGGCCCGCACTGGAATGCTCTTCTCTGCCTCCTCCTCTCGTTCCTTCTCCTCGTGGTCAGAAGCGGTCAGACCACCCTCCTTCGATTGAGATTGAGAACGGGAAGAACTGGGAACTGGAGTAGGCGCCTTTGGTGGAGGGCTAGCTGCTTTCTTTCCGGTGGTTTTCTTCTTCGCTGCTGCTGCGGTAGTGGTGCCCTTGACCGCAGGCTTCTTCTTCTCTTTCTTCCTAGGCGGTTGGACATCTGGTTCTTCCTCGACCTGCACTTGCTCCTGGTCACCCGCAGCGCGTCCTTCTCCGGTGGCTTGCTTCTCCGGTGAGGAATCCTATCCTGTTCTTCTTCGTCCACCCCCCGAGTAGGTGTGGTCTTTTCTGAACTGTGCACCGGAGTTTCCTCCAATGTGGTGCTACGAGTTTTCCTCTTCTCCCCCACCGGTACAGATTTTGTAGCGGTTGGGCTCTTGGGTTGTGTACTGAGGCCGGCGACTCGTTTATCGGTTCTTTTGTGAGCGGCTTTCTTGATTCTGACCATGGTGACGGTTGGAATTTTAGAGTTTTCAGAAAAAAAAATAGCGAGGTTGGTGAAGTATGTGGGATGAGAACTGGGTTTCTGTGCTTAAATGGCAGATTGTGGGCGACGGTTATGGCGGAGTGGAGGAAGTGGCTGAGTGTAAGGCGGTTGTGAAGGTCGTGGTGGTAAATGGAGGAGGGTTTTCTCTTTCTGACTGATGTAGAGGCGAAGTGACAGTTATGGAAAGTCGAAACAATCAAGGGAATAAAATCATTACCAAATTTTGAAATTCAAATTTCGTGCGAAATCCCAAGCGCCGCAATTATACCAGCCGTCCTTGTCAGATGGGCCTCCACGTCACTCCTTGGTTAGACCGTCTCCGTTCCACACACCGGTCTGCCACCTGCACACTTTGCATCGCAAAGTGGGTTCGCAATCTACCCCGGACCTCCACCTACACACTTTGCATTGCAAAGTGGGTTCGAACTCCAAGATAGACTTTTAACAACAACTTGGCCCACATTCTCCAGTTCTGACTTAGTCAAATACTTACTCACTCAAAACAACTAATTAATAACTAATTAAAGGGGAAGCGGTTGTGGTCTTACCGACGACCACTCCTGGGTTGCCTCCCAGTCAGCGCTCTTGTTTAATGTCTTGAGCTCGACTTCCAGCTTCTGCTCTTACTGATAAATCGGATCCAGTAAAGAGCATTTCTCCTTGGTCTTCTTCAACTCTGAATAATCGAAGTACGGTTTCAAACGATGACCATTCACCACAAAAGTATCCTTTCCATTCAAATCATAAACTTCGACACTTCCATTAGGGAATAACTCCTTCACGATGTATGGTCCTCCCCATTTTGATTTAAGCTTCCCACTCATCAACTTAAATCGAGAGTTGAATAACAACACCTTTTGGCCAGACCAGAATTCCTTCTTCCTAAGCTTGGCATCGTGGATTCTCCTTGTTCTTTCCTTGTACAAAACTGCATTGTCATATGACTCCAATCGAAGTTCCTCCAATTCATTCATTTGCAACTTCCTTTCTTCTCTGGCCCTAGTCATACTGAAATTGATTCTCTTGATCGCCCAGTAAGCCTTGTGTTCCACTTCTACTGGTAAATGGCATCTTTTTCCGAACACAAACCTGAATGGTGACATGCCAATTGGAGTTTTGTAGGCAGTGCGGTATGCCCATAACGCATCTCCCAAGTAATTGCTCCAATCCTTACGATTGGGATGAACTACCTTCTCCAATATGCCTTTGATCTCCCTGTTAGAAATTTCAGCCTGCCCATTGGCCTGAGGGTGGTATGCAGTCGTGACTTTATGTTTCACCTCCATTCTTTTGGTTAGTGGTCTAATGGTGGCATTGCAGAAATGGGATCCTTGGTCGCTGATGAGGATTTTTGGAACTCCGAATCTACTAAACACCTGTTCTCTCAAAAATTCAGCCACCGTATGAGCGTCATTACTGGTTGTAGCCTTTGCCTCGACCCATTTGGATACGTAGTCGACTGCCACCAAAATGTATTCATAATTCCCTGACTTAGGGAGTGGCCCCATAAAATCGATTCCCCATACATCGAAGATTTCCACAGGCATAATAGGCATCTGAGGCATCTCATCTCTTGCGGTAATACCCCCTACCATCTGACACTTCGGGCAGCCCTGTACCCATTTCTTGGCATCAGCAAAGATGGTAGGCCAATAGAACCCACTTTCTAGTATTCTTTGTACTGTTTTCTCCTCCCACCGAAATGGCCACTACATGCTGTGCTATGGCACATTTCTAGTATCTGAGCATGTTCAAACTCTGGAACGCACCTCCGTATGATTTAGTCTGTACCAATCTTCCATAAGTGCGGTGCTTTCCAAAAATAAGAGCGAGCCTGTGTTACCAATTTCTGTCTCTCGAACTTGGTCTTCCCTGGTGGTACTTCCCTGGTGAAAAGATAATTTGCTATGTCTGCAAACCAAGGCTCCTTCTCGGTTAGAGCATACAGAGTTTCCATCTCCATATGATCGCGTATGGCGTATAGCTTTTCATCCGGAAAAGCATCTTCTATTGGTTCGCCATCATCTTTTCCCATTTGTAGCCTGCTTAGATGATCAGCTACTAGATTGGCTGCTCCCTTCTTATCTCTTATTTCCAAGTCGAACTCTTGGAGCAGTAATATCCACCGGATAAGTCGTGGTTTTGATTCTTTCTTCGCCATGAGGTACTTCAAAGCGGCATGATCAGTGTAAATGATCGCCTTTGTGCCCAGAAGGTATGATCTGAACTTCTCGATTGCAAAAACCACTGCTAACGATTCCTTCTCGGTTGTGGTGTAGCTACACTGAGCTGGATTCAAAGTCTTTGAGGCGTAATATATAACGTGGTTTTCCTTACCTTTCTTCTATCCCAGTACTGCTCCAACCGCATAGTTGCTGGCATCACACATGATTTCAAATGGTATCTCCCAATCTGGCGGTTGAATGATAGGGGCTGATACTAATTTATCCCTTAAATTAAGAAATGCCTCCTTACAGTCGTCATCAAAGTCGAACTGTACATCTTGTTGCAACAAATGGGTCATAGGTTGAGCAACCTTTGCGAAATCCTTAATGAATCTGCGGTAAAACCCTGCGTGACCAAGGAATGCCCATATGTGCTTGACCGTAGTTGGATATGGCAACTTGGCGATGGAATCGATCTTTGCCTTGTCCACTTCGATACCCCTCTCTGAAATGACATGGCCCAGTACGATGCCTTCTCTCACCATAAAATGGCATTTCTCATAATTGAGTACGAGGCTTTTCTCCACGCATCTTTTCAACACTAGCTCCAAATGATTAAGACATGTGTCGAACGAATCACCATATACCGTGAAATCATCCATAAACACCTCTATGCAATTTTCTAACAAATATGAAAAAATGCTCATCATGCACCGCTGGAAGGTTCCAGGTGCATTGCAAAGACCAAATGGCATTCTTCGGTATGCGAACGTCCCGTACACACAAGTGAACGTGGTCTTTTCTTGGTCTTCTTGAGCTACGAATATTTGCATATATCCTGAATATCCATCCAGGAAACAGTAATAGGCATTACCAGCCAGTCGTTCCAGCATTTGGTCGATAAAGGGCAATGGAAAATGGTCCTTCTGTGTGACCATGTTCAGCTTCCGGTAGTCTATACAGACTCGCCACCCAGTTTGTAGCCTTGTTGGAACAAGCTCGCCCTTGTCATTCTCCACAACTTGTACTCCAGATTTCTTCGGTACGACGTGAACTGGGCTGACCCATTGGCTGTCGAATATAGGGTAGATTATGCCCAACTCCAAAAGCTTTAGGATCTCCTTGAGTACCACCTCCTTCATTACAGGATTCATTTTCCTCTGTGAATCCCGTACTGGTCGTGCTCCTTCCTCCAAGTATATATGATGCATACACTCTGTTGGACTGATACCTTTTATATCTGCCAGGGTCCAACCAATGGCTTCCTTGTTCTCTCTCAATACTCTGACCAGTCTTTCTTCCTGCACCAGGGTTAGATCAGAACTGATAATCACTGGAAGAGTTTCCTCCGGTCCCAAGTAGGCATATTGCAAGTGCTTCGGCAACTTTTTTAATTCCAAAACTGGGGCTTTCACAATCGAGGGCATCAACTTCTCGTGTTCCCCATACTGAGAGAACAACTCCGGTTTGCCCTGCCCCGATCCTCCGATGGAGTACACTTCCAAGATAATATCTTTAATCTTCCTGTCAACTTCCACTGCTGCTTCCAGAGTGCTTTCTTTTAAAGAATACAACTCCATGATGGTCTCCTTCATCTCGAGGTCCTCCATTTGTACGGCATCTCGATCAGTAAGACCGGCTTGTATAACCCTTTCTGTCATATCACTTGAGCTGAATGACAGGTTTTGCTCTTGTACCAATGGTTCGAATATGTCAATCATCTCTACAGATTCTAAATCCGGCCTCCTTCTCATGGCTTCATAAATGTTGAATTCCTCCACCACACCATCGAATTCACACGATAGAATTCCAGTCTTCATGTCCAATTTAGTCCCTGCAGTCATCATGAACGGTCTGCCTAGCGGGATGGAGTTATCCTTTGCTTCCAAACCTGTATCCAACACGTAGAAGTCAGCAGGAAAAATCAGCTCTCCTACTTTGATAAGCACATCTTTGATCACGCCCTCTGGGTACGCGTTTGACCTGTCTGCTAGTTGTATGACAACTCGGGTGTTTCGTAGTTCCCCCAAGTTGAGCCTATTGAAAACTGCCAGGGGCATAACATTTATAGATGCCCCCAAGTCTATCATGGCTTTGTCCATGTTCCTTCCTGCGATGTTGCAAGGGATAGTGAACATCCCCGGGTCTTTCTTCTTATGTGGCAGTTTCTGCTGTATGATGGCTGACACACTCTCTCCCATGACATATCGAACATCTTCATCAATCTTCATCTTCCTCGAGCAAAGATCTTTAAGGAACTTGGCATACTTTGGGATTTGCTTAATTGCGTCCAGTAGGGGTAGGCTAAGTTCCAACTTCCGAAAGATTTTCATCATATCATTGGCTTCTTTCTCTTTAGCTTTCTATCGAAGTCTACCCGGATAAGGGGGTTCGGTCTGCTCAACACCACCTATTTCTCCTGAAATTATGTTGCTGGTTCCCTCTTCTCTTTTCCGGTTAACCTCTGCTTCTGCCAAATTTTTTTCAGCTTGCTCATCTTCCACCTCTGTGATTATTACTTGTGCTTGTTCCTTGTGATTGATCCCTTGAGATGGAAGTTTCCCTATATTTTCTTCTACTTTTGCCAACGCCTTCGCCAGATGACCAATCTGCACGTTGGCTTGATTCATACCAGCTCGGATTTCATTGCGGAACTTCTCACTTTCCTTAGCCATGCTCTCCATGGCCTCTTCCCATGGTGCTCTCCTCTGATGAGGTGGTTGATACACCTGTTGCTGTTGTGGCTGGTAGTGTTGTTGTTGTGGTGGGCCTCCCTAATATTGTCCTTGTTGTTGGTGCTGGGCAAATGGTTGAGATGATCTCGGTAGACCTGCACCGTTCTGTTGTGGTTGACCATCCTGCTTCCATCGAAAGTTAGGATGATCCCTCCATCCTCTGTTATACGTATTTGAAAACGGGTCATGTTTCCTCTGAAATCCTTCATTTCCCCCCATGGCATTTACGTCCATTATATCTTCACCAAAGTTGGGGCAATTTTCAGATTGATGCCCCACTGCATCGCATAGGCCACACTATCTAACCTTCTTCTGCATGGTCAGACCACTCATCAATGTCTTTATTTCCTTCATCTCCTTTTCCAGATTTGTCAGCTTATCTTTTTCCTCTCCTCTCTCTGGTATCTCTCTGCTTCTTTCATGTCCATCATCTCTGGATTCTTCTGCCATTGTTTCCAAGAGTTTGAAAATCTCTTGAGGTGTTTTGCTCAGCAGTGATCCGTTGCATGCAGCCAATACCAGTCCTCGATCGCTCCTCCGCATGACCTTCACGAAGCTTTCCACTTGATCTTTTGGAGTAATCTGATGGTGAGGACAGTTGCTTAACAACCGTTTGAAACGAGTCCAATACTCATAAAAAGTTTCCAGTCCGTCTTGCTTAATGTTTCGGATGTCCCATCGCATCCTTTCAACTCTTGTGGCTGGAAAAAATTCTTCAAGAAACTCTGCTGCATTTCTGCCCAAGTGGTAACGCTTCCTTGGGGCAGATTGTACAGCCATCTCCTTGCGCTGTCCACTAATGAGAACGGAAAAAGAACCAGTTTCACATATTCTTGCTGATTCTCATTGGACTGATGCATCACTGTCATTTCGAAATCCTGGAGATGGGTATGCGGGTCGTCTCCTAGATATCCATTAAATTTCGGTAAGACCTGTATTAATGCAGGTTTCAAGTCAAACCGTTCAGGTGCGAAGGGGTTCGTCGGTAAGGTGATCCCGTTCAGCCTGAGATTCAGATTAGTTGGGTAAGCCAACTTCTTGAGGGTCTGCGGCTGCTGTGGTTGGTCGACCATAGCGTCGCGTCTTGCTATTCGTGCAAGTGCACGTAGTCGTCGTTCAGTTCGTTCAATATCTGGATCAAAAGTTAATGCTCTTTGTACTCAACGAGTTCCACGCATACACCAATAGTAGAAGATGGAATTAGAAGAGTAAAATTGTTGCGCGTCACTCCCCGGCAACGGCGCCAATATTGACACGCACCCGTCGTATGGTACGATCAAAATACCTGTGTATGCCCCAGACGGACAGTACACGCTCCTATGCCCACTACCGGACTGGTTAGTCTTAGCGGCAAGCTAGGGTCGATCCCACGGAGAGTGATGAACCACCTTACTCTTCAGTATACAAATCGAGTTATCACTATCTCAATCTGTGTATCTGCACAATAAAATAAACGGAAATCAAATATAAAAAGGGGTAAGATTTGGGGTTGGTTATGATCACTGTTGATATGTTTATTCGGTCATGGGCACACTAAAGATCCGTCCATGCTTCATACAAACTCAAGGCGTGGCCCAAAGACATTGGGGCATTTCAAGAGTTCATAGTCCACACTTGGGATGGTTGAATCCCTTGTTGTCGTCTTGGTCCGAAGGTCACGCTTCACCCCGGTCACAAGGCCGTGCTTCACTCCTCCTTAGATAGTAGTCGTACCCGATCTCTCCAAGTATGACCCTCATCAACCTTCTCTTCCAAACTTCCCATGTCCGCACCTACAGAGTAGACACCACTCGCGGGATACTCATTTCCGGGACCACGTCCAACCGGTCATTGCAATGCCTACGATACGCGAGATGAGTCCTTTGGTCGATAACCATGGCTGATGCCTCATCACAGTTGATGGGTGATTGTTAGAGAAGCCCAAGACTGAAGAAGGACGCAGTATCCCCTTGTCCAATCCTCACCATCCAGATCTACAGCACCATGCCAGGTGCTGCTTAGCTACTCGATCCTGGCACCTCAAACGCTGCCGTTTGTCATGCCCTGTCTTTGCTTGACATGGTACAGCTCCAACCGAACCGAGATCACCCGTTAGGTTAGAACTGCCCATGAGTTCTGCTCCAGTCCTTCCGGAACTACTGGACTCAACTGATGGCACAAGTGCCTCACGAATATTTCACATGTCAACAGTCAATCATTTCCCATACCCAAATCTCACCAAGTAAACTACTCACACATAATTGAATATATAATGATAAGCGAAAAAGAACACATTAATAAAAGAAATACGAAATACTCGGATAAAAAGTACCTAAGGCAACAGCCTTGGATTTGTTCTTCACAGCGGAATGTAAATAAAAGCAGATAAAGATTGTTTTGAGCAGAAAATATAAAAGTGTTTTCTTTGAACTAGGAACTGTAGACTGATTAATTCTCCAACATTGTGCCAGCCCCCTTGGCTGGACTTTTATAGCTGTAGTGGCTGCGAGCAAAACCCTAGGCGGGTGGATTGAAATGGCATGATTGGCAGTTTCCATGTTGAGCGAGATTCTGAATATCTGCGATTGGCTGGATGGATGATTGGCGATCTCCGATTGATTGGTTTATTTAGGGTAGGGCGCTGACCTCCAAATCCTTCCTTTCATAGATGCTTGGCAGATATTGGTCAATCTTCTCCACGCGGCTTTCCTTCTTGAGCTTTGGCGACAGACTGGAAATCTTTGTAGTGGTCAAACTGGTTGCATGCTTCATGGTTGAATTCCTCGTAGGTAAAACAGCTGCAAAATCTTCTTTGTTGTTGGGTGCATTGCGTTAATACCACGAATGCGAATGATGAACAGCAACTTAGCTTCAAGGTTCACATGGAATCCTCCTTTCAACCTCGTCTCTTGCTTCAATTCATCTCCTGCTCTGCATACTCCTTTGCGTAGTCCTTGCAACCGACTGGATTCACTCCAGTTCTGCTCATTCTGACCACCTTTCCTCTGTTTGACCTGGACTGAGCTTTCTTCCTTCGAACAACAATTTCCTTCCCCTGGACAGACTCTAATGACACAAAAAGACATAAAAAATAGAGCCAAACTGCCCAAAAGTCGAAGACGCATCACAGGTATAGCCTACCCAGAGTGCTGGTCTCCGATAATGGGACGCAATTCTTTGGAAAAAGAACTCAGGCTTGGTGTAAAGCTAGAGGAATCGAGCAGAGATTCGCTGTTGTTGCCCACCCAGAGACCTGTGGGCAAGTCGAAGTCACCAATCGGACCATAGTGAATGGCATAAAAGCAAGGTTAAAAAAAGAGAGATCTCAATGGGTGGAGGAGCTGAGCTCAGTGTTATGGGCGTATAGAACTGGACAGAAAACAGCTACAGGGCAGTCCCCTTTCTATTTAGTGTACGGCACTGATGCCGTTATGCCGATGGAGATAAAGATTCCGACACATAGAATCCTATCTTACAATGAGGACCTGAACGGAGAACTGAGAGCTGACACCTTAGATCTGATTGATGAGGTGCGTGAAGAGGCGCACCAGCGAGCTCTGGCCTACAAGGCCCGCGTGAAGGCTGCATATGATGTGAAGGTAAAGACCAGGAGGTTTCAAGAGGGAGACCTGGTGCTCAAGAGAGCTGATGTGATGCATCCAGTGAGAAAGTTTTAACCGAATTGGGAAGGACCATTCGTGGTAACCAAAGTGCTCCCTGGCGGAGCATATGAGCTCACGAGCCATGAAGGATATGTGGAACCAAGATCGTGGAACGTAGGCAATTTGAAGAAGTACTATGTTTAGAAACATGCCATGGAAAATTTTAGTTTTGAGTAGGCGGAGGTCTACGTGCCAGGCCTTAGGCCCATCTTTTTTGGTAGGATACTTGCTTAGCTAGACAAGTATTCCTGTAATGGCACGAAGAGAGCTTGTCGTGAATAAATAAAGGCTGAGAAGTTATTTCCTTGAATTTTCGTCTTTGTTTACATAATTACTGTATTATGCTAATGGGAAATTGTAAGGTTGAGGCAGGGCAGCAGACATGATGTTTAGAAAAATAAGACGCTTACTCTAAATGGTTTGACAGTGGGTTCAACCATCTAGAGTAGGGGGGAGTAGGGGTGTACCCTACACCCCTAGGGGGGTCCCACAATACCCCATGAAAATGCAAATGAAAACGTAAACGAAAGAAACAACGTAGAGCAAATAACGACACAATAATGAACATAGTGGATTAAACTGCTAAGTGCAGAGTACAACATTAGCAAGACAAACAAAAGTACTAAAATTGTTCAAACAACGAAGGGCAAAAGAAATTGTTCAGTGCGAAAACAGATAAAATAGTGTTTGAAACATGAACTACATGATAACTAAGCCAGGAAGTTGGTGGTATCATCAGCAGGGTCAGTCTCAGCAGCGTCAGCAGGCTCATCTTCGGGAACATTCTCCAGCTGCTCATTCCCAATGCCTTGCGAGATCCCACCAGACGGAGGCACATCTAAAGGGAATATATGAAAAATAGATTAACTAGGGAAGTAGGGCGTCGTAACAACAAGTACCAGATTAGTATATGAAAACATGAGATACCTGATGTCTTGCCAGGGTGAAGGAAGTCCTTGGGGAAGAAATCATACATAGGCTTGGGTGGAAGGGAGAAGACCGCTTGTAAGTTGCATGGCGCTGTGAGAGCCTCAAAGGCCTTCCGCATGACAGGAAGCCACCAAGCAGTCGCCGGAGGAGTAGAGGCATCACCCTTGAATGAGGGAGGTGGAAGGAGATGCTTCACTATCGGATCAACCTCTACAGCTTCCTTGAAACCCAGATTTTGGGCTTTAGCTAGTACAGTCATGCCGCACCTCTTTGCCAGAAAGGAGATATCTCCGCGGATAGCCATCAGGTACTCAGGGGATGCCTGAAAGGACTCCAGGAGACCTTGGTGGAGAATTTGCAGTGCTTGTTGGCCCAGAGAGGTCCGAAGGATGTGGCTGCGACAGTAATGAACTCCTTCAGTGTAGCCCGACTGGTAAGAGAGGTTGGCAGCATGGAGAAGATCCTTAGTCCCCTCAAGCTCTTTGCTGACCTGAGATAAGTGATGACTGAGCTCGGCATTGACATTGCTGAGGGAAGCATTTTCCTCAGATAAAGCAGACATTTTTTCCTGGGACATGAGCAGCTCATGGTTCTTCCTCTTTAAATCATCATTGGCCAAGGAAAGCCTGCTGCTGGTGTCTAAGATGTCCCGGTTTTGATGCTGCAGGTCCTCGATCGCTCGAATTGTCTCCTGCAATTGCACCTGGCTGGCCACAAGAGCCTCCCTTAGCTTTTCCAGTTCTTTCTCCTGGGCAGCATCCTAAAATTGCAGCAGTCGGCCATGGGTACTGAACAGCTGCAATGATGCCAAGGGGAGAGGAAGAAGGCATTAAATATACAACAGTAAAGATGTGACAGTACTTAATGATGAATATTTTTTGAAAGTGAAAATGTGATGGTGGTGTCACCTGCACCAGGTTTTGGGCACTTTTCTCCTGCAGTTGGCGCAAAGTGGGAGGGTTATCCTCAGCTTCCTCATCCGAGAGAGGAATGGCCTTCAGCAAGGAGAGGCATTCAGAAGGAGGCAAATTACGGAGGGAGCTGGAAGTCTGGCCCCTAAAAGCATAACCTGGTGAGTTAGCACCTCGTGGAGGGGAGCTGCCGAGAAAAGGGGTATGCTTGGATTTTTTGGTGGTGCCAGCAGGAGGTCGGGGCAGGAGAGGTCTCTTGAGGCTAATAGAGGCATCCACTTTGGATTTTTCCCTGAGAGGTGGAGAGGGAAACCTACTGGAAGTGATCGTGTCCTTACCTGGATGCTGGGGAGGAATGTTCGGACCTAGTGACTTGGTAGTTGTGGGCTTGATGATAACCCCTGAAGTAGTAAGAGAAGCTAACTGTGATCTCGCAGAGGCAACGGTAGATGAAGAAGCTGGATTGGCAAGATGTGCAGTATCATGAGCTTGGGACTCCAAACGGGCTTGTTCCTCTAGCAGGATAGCAAAATCAAAATCTTCATCATCAGGAAGCTTCACGTCCTGAATCCAACTTGTTCCTGCACCAAACAAGGTGCGAAAAATGAAATGCATGTTAGGAAGGCTGGAGAAGTAAAAAAGGAAAAGATGAGAAGACAGTTGAAACCCACCCTCAAAGGGAAAAAGAGTGATTTCCGCGAGGTGCCAGCCCAAAGAAAGAAAGTGCACTAGGATCAGATAGCAGGGAATTGAATGGAAAAGGGGCAACCCTTGCTTTTTGAGACAACTTTGATAGCACTCGAAGAGTTATGTCAGCAATACTCGTAACAGCAGGGCGGGGATGCTTCAGACGAAGTGTTTGCCATTGAGGGTAATCAAAAGGCCAATAAAACTGTTTGGGAGTAACAATAAAATACTTGTCCCTCCATTCCTTTCCCGCCAAACAGGGTACACACAAATGCTGGGCAGGACCCTTAGGCCTAGCGCTAGCGTAGTAAAAGGCTTCGGTAGGTTTTATGTCATACACCGTTTGAAAGAGAGAGGGAGTGGGGACACCCCCGTTACTACGAAGCAAGATAAAGAAAGTCAATAAGATTTTGACAAAAGAGGGATGAAATTGGTTGGGCCATAGACTGTATAGATCACAAACTTGAACTACAAAGTTGGGGAGAGGAAATCTTAGGCCTGACTCTATCTGATGATACCAAAACGCTACCGAAGGATATCTTAGCAGATGGGGGCGGTTATACGAGGCTGGCATGCTAATATCAAACAACTCATTGCAGTTTAACATTGACTTTACTAGCGCTAATTCTACAGAAGTTAGGGAGGATTCACCTGCTATAGTGTTTTCAGTCGTAGCGGGAGGAGCAGAAATCCTCATAGAGGAAGAAGTCTCGGTAGACGGGAACGACGAATCCATCTCCTTGACCTCGTGACCGGAGGAAGGGGAGCCCTCAGTTAAGTTGATGACATCAGTTGAGTGGGAAGGAGGTGCTTGACTGGAGGGCTTTTGGATGGCTATGCGACGAGAGCGGCGAGCAGAAGTTTGTTTCCTCTTCGCCTCAGGGGTTTGTTTCCTCCTCACTTGAGTGTGAACGGAGGTGTCCGATTGAGAATCCCCATGTTGGGAAGTTTGTTGCTGGGTGTCAGATGTTGGGGGTTCGCGTTGGTCGGAAGCGGTGAATTCCTCGAGCGAGAGGGAGTTTGCGCCATGGATGATTTACAGTAAAAATTTGAAAGGAATAGCTAAAAGTGAAAGGAGATGAAAGTGAAAACCCCCAATATAGGAGAGAGAAGAAGGCGGTTGGAAAAAAGGTTGGAGAAGTTGTAAAGTCTCCTCCACTTTTTTTGCTTAATACCAGTCAAAGGAGACCTGGTTTTCTAAGTTTGAAATAGGCAGGTCTGCATAAAGAGAAAAAGGGACTGCTGAAGGAACTGTTGCACATGGCGGTTGCACGAATTAGGCTACTCTGAAATTTCCTAAGAGGAGACCTCCCGAAATTCAGAGTAGGGGGGAGTAAATGATAGTGACAAAAATATCCAGGTCTCCAGGAAGACCTGAACACCCGACCTGAGTATTCCATATGGTGGCGATGGGGTCTCTCATGGAGACCTACTTTCAGAGAGCAGTCAGTAGACCTCTCAGCAAGGCCTCGCCAGAGGTCTGCACGGAGAGCTCTTAGTCAGGGCTCTCTCCCAATTGAATACCTGACGGACAAGGGCACTTTAATTAATGATCCATTCGGTACTGTCAGAGAGTACGATGCTGCTGTAACCAATAGAACATTAGAGCGTGTAAAGTAAAAGGTAAAAGGAGTTGGTAGCTATACAACCTCATTCACAAGAAAACACGGGTATATATTAAAAAATCTAACACACACAAACACACAATTCTTCAGACTGCTTTTTCTCCTGTTACATTCATCTCTTAAGAAAAGACTCGGAACACTGACTTAAGCTTCGGAGGTGGTTTGTCAGAAAGACTCCCCGGCCCTTCTTTTCTTGCAGAATTACGCTAAGATCTCTCCGGTGACGACAATTCTGACCGTCTGGAAAGAAGAGGAGTTGCTGAGCACGTGAGAATCTTTCGTCATCCACCTATGTGTTCTGATCTTTTCATGATGTGTAATTTTGGACACATCATATACATATCTGTTGGAGACCATTCCCTAAGTGCAGTTCTCATAAGGGAGGAGGGCTCTACGCAGAAGCCCATTTATTACATCAATAAGGCCTTACAAGGAGCTGAGTATAGATACTCCGATGTGGAGAGATACTTTGGCTGTGATGATAACATCGAGGAGGTTGAGGATGTACTTTCTTGCTCACAAAGTGGTGGTGAGAACTAATTTCCCCTTTAAGCAAGTGCTAAGCAGACCAGATCTCTCAGGGAGAATGGTGAAATGGAGCGTGGAACTGGAGGAGTATGATGTAGAATTTGAGCCGCGTACAGCTATCAAAGCACATGCCTTGGTTGACTTTATCACAGAAACTACTCAACCTACGCAATGGCCTGAGTGGAAAGTTTTCGTTGATGGGTTGGTGATGATTGAAGGGTGCGTAACTGGAATTGTCATAATAACGTCTGACCAGAGTGAGCTTAGTTACGAATTGAAATTCGAATTCAGAGTTTTTAATAATGAAGCTGAGTATGAAGCGTTCGTTAGGGGACTGGAGATGGTAGCTGAGCTGGGCGCTCAAAGTGTCGTCATTCACTCTGACTCTCAGTTGGTAATTCAACATGTCTTAGGAAATTATGAGATCAAAGAAGAAAGAATGGTCAGGTACGTCGAGCAGATCAGAGATCTGAGTAAAAGTTTCCAGCACCTGAAGATAGAGCATATTCCTCGAGACCTCAATGCACAGGCAGACCGCCTGGCTAAGCTAGCCAGCTCGCTGAATGGGTTGGTGCCTGAAAAAGTGACATTGCTAAAAATGGCGGGCAACTGAATAGAAAAGAGTATTCATGAGATAGAAGTAAAAAATGATTGGAGAATGCCTATTTTACATTTCTTGAAAACGGGGGAACAGTTAGATAGAGAAAGAGCTGAAAAAAACAAAATCTACGCCAAGTATTGTCTGATTGGAGGACACTTATTCAGGAGGGCTTACTCACAGCCATTACTGAGATGTGTGACAGATGCGGAAGGTCTGCGGATAATCAAGGAAGCGCATCAGGGAATAGCGGGATGTCATACAAGGTTCCGAGACCTGATCCGGCGAGTGCTGAGAGCTGGGTACTATTGGCCTTCTTTGAAGAAGGATGCCGAGGTCTTCATAAGAAGGTGTCCCAGTTGCCAGAAGCACGGGCCGTTGATTCATAGGCCCGCTGAAGAGCTAGGGGTTCAGTATGCAGAATGTCCGTTCGACAAATGGGGCATAGATCTAGTTGGCAAAATTCCCATGGCAGCAGGAAAGAAATGTCACATCATTATAGCGGTGGATTATTTCAGTAAGTGGGTAGAAGCAGAGCCTTTATCTTCAGTAACAGAGGAAAGCATCATAAAGTTCATATAGAAGAATATTTGCTGCAGATATGGCCTGCCCAGAGTGCTGGTATCTGATAATGGAACGTAATTCTTTGGAAAAAGAACACAAGCTTGGTGCAAAGCTAGAGGAATCGAACAGAGGTTCGCTGCTGTTGCTCACCCAGAGACCTGTGGGCAAGTGGAAGTCACCAATCGAACCATAGTGAATGGTATCAAAGTGAGGCTAGAGAAAGAGAGGTCTCAGTGGGTGGAAGAGCTGAGCTCGGTGTTGTGGGCGTATAGAACTGGACAGAAAACAGCTACAGGACAGTCTCCTTTCTGTTTGGTATATGGCACTAACGCTGTCATGCCAATGGAGGTAAAGATTCCGACACACAGAATCCTGGCCTACAATGAGGACCTGAACAGAGACCTGAGAGCTGATAGCTTAGATCTGATTGATGAGGTGCGTGAAGAGGCGCATCAACGAGCTCTGGCTTACAAAGCTCGCATAAAGGCAGCATATGATGCGAAAGTGAAGATTAGGAGGTTTCAAGAGGGAGATTTGGTGCTCAAGAGAGCTGATGTGATGCATCCGGTGAGAAAGTTTGAGCCGAATTGGAAAGGATCTTTTGTGGTAACCAAAGTACTCCTTGGTGGGGCATATGAGCTCACGAGCCATAAGGGATACGTGGAACCAAGACCATAGAACATTAGTAACCTGAAGAAGTACTATGTTTAGAAACATGCTATGGAAAATTTTTTGTCTTAATGGGAGGGGATCTACGTGCCAGGTCTCATGCCCATCTTTTTTGATAGGATACTTGCTTGGCTAGACAAGTATTCCTGTAATGGCACGAAGAGAACTTGTCGTGAGTAAATAAAGGTTGAGAAGTTGTTCCTTTATTTTTGTCTTTGTTTATGTTTTGTTATGAAATAAGGAACGACATTACAAAGCCAAGATAAGGCAGTAAACGCGATACCTAGTAAGATGAAGTAAAGTATTTACTCTAAATGGTTTAACAAAAAGATGAAACCATCTAGAGTAGGGGGGAGTAGGGGTGTACCTTACACCCCTAAGGGGGTCCCGTAATACCTCGTGAAAATGCAAGAAATTTGAAAAATAAAAGAAGGAAGAAATGCGTAGACAAGCAAGAACATGATAATAAAGTAGACGCAGTAGATTAAGCTGCTAAGTAAGGAGTGCAACATTAAAGGAATGGGCAAAAGTAGATAAATTGTTCAGTGCCAAAATACAAAATAAATTGTCTGGTACGAAAGCAAAATAAGAGCATTGTTCGAAACATAAACTACACAACAGTTAAGCCAGGAAATTGGCAGCATCATCATCAGGATCAGCCCCCGCAACATCAGCAGACTCGCCCCCAGGAACATTTTCCAGCCTTCCTAGTCCATCACCAAGGATTTGCGAGGTCCCACCAGTTGAAGGTGCATCTGAAGAAAGGAGATGGGAAATGGATTAATGGAAGAAACGGAAAGTTATAACGGCGAACACGAAAATAGGCATGTAAGAGCAGAGTAGGGTGTAAGATACCTGATATCTTAGCAGCCTGAAAGAAGCCTTTTGGGAAGAAATCATAAATGGGCTCAGGCGGATCAGAAAAGGCTGCTTGCAAATCGCAAGGCGCAGTGAGAGCTTCGAAGGCTTTCTGCATGACGGGAAGCCACCAAGTTGTTCCTAGAGGAGCAGAGGGATCACCCTTGAATGAGGGAGGTGGAGGAAGATGTTTCACTATCAGATTTACCTCTATAGGCTCCTTGAAACCCAAGCTGTGGGCCTTGGCTAACACAGTCAGGCCACACCTCTTCGCCAGGAGGGTGATATATTGGCGGATAGCTAGCAGATACTCAGGTGAGGCTCGGAAAGATTCCAAGAGACCTTGATGGAGGATTTGCAGTGCTTGCTGGCCTAGAGAAGTCCGGAGGATGTAGCTGTGGCAATAGTGAACCCCTTCTGTATAACCTGATTGATAAAAAAGGTTGGCAGCATGAAGAAGGCTCTTGGTCCCCTCAAGTTCCTTGCTAACTTGAGACAGATGATGACTGAGCTCGGCATTGACGTTGCTGAGGGAGGCATTCTCCTCGGATAAAGCGGACATCTTCTCTTGAGACATGAGCAATTCCTGATTCTTCCTTTTTAAATCGTCATTGGCTAGGGAAAGCCTGCTAATGGTATCCAAGATGTCTTGATTCTGGTGCTGCAGGTCCTCATTCGCCCTGGTTAACTCCTACAGCTGCACTTGGCGAGCTACTAGCGCCTCTCTCAACTTCCCCATCTCTTTCTCTTGAGCAGCACCTTGAAGTTGCAGTAGTCGACCGTGAGAACTGATTAGCTATAAAAAAAAGCCATTAGACATGTAAAAGTAAGAATATGATAATGCTTAGAATGAATGTTTTCTGAAAACGAAAACATGATAACAACAATACCTTCACCAAGTCTTGAGCGCTTTCCTCCTGGAGTTGATGCAAAGAGGGAGGGCTAGACTCAGCCTCCTCCTCTGAAAGAGGAATAGCTTGCAGCAGGGAAAGGCACTTAGAAGGAGGTAACTTGCGAAGGGAGCTGGAGGTTTGACCTCTGAAAGCATAACCCGATGAATCAGCACCCTTAGGAGGGGAACCACTGAAAAGAGGGGTATGTTTAGATTTCTTGGTGATGCCGTTAGGAGGTCGGGGGAAAGGAGGCCTCTTAAAGCTGGTAGAGGTGTCCACTCTAGCTTTTTCCTTTTGGGATGAGGAGGAAAGCCTAGCAGAAGTGACTTTATCCTTGCCAAGATCCTGAGGGAGTGCACCCGAGCTGAATGATTTAATGGCTGTAGGCTTGATGAAGGTTCCTGAGGCTACAGAGGGAGCTGATAGCGATTGTGCGGATGATGCAGCAGACGAGAAGGTTTCATTGGTGGGATGTGAGATATCTTGAGCCTGAGATTCCAGGCGAGCTTGCTCCTCCAACAGAATAACAAAATCAAAGTCTTTGTCATCAGGAAGTTTCACATCTTGAATCCAGCTTGTTTCTGCATCAAGTAGGGTGCGAAGGATAAAATGCATGTTAGGAAGACTCGAGAAACAAAAAAGGAAAAGATAAAAAGACAGTTGAAGCCCACCCTCGATGGAAAAAGAATGATCTCCTCGAGGGGATAATCCGAAGAAGGAAAGCACGCTAGAGTCAGATAGCAATGAATTGAATGGAAAGGGGGTAAGCCGCACCCTTTGAGTTAACTTTGCTAACACCTTGAGAGTAATAGGAGGGATATCATTAACGGCCGGACGAGGCTGCTTCAGGTGAAGTGTTTGCCATAGGGGATAGGTGAAAGGCCAACGATCCTGTTTAGGAGTGACGATGAAATACTTGTCTCTCCACTCTTTTCCCGCCGTGCGAGGAACACACAAGTATTGGGCAGGGCCCTTGGGTCTAGCGCTAGCATAATAGAACGCACCAATGGGCTTCGCATCATAAACAGTTTGGAATAGAGTGGGAGTTGGGACACCCCCATTTCCACGAAGCAAAATGAAAAAAGTCAACAGGATTTTGACGAAAGAGGGGTGAAATTGGTTGGGCCATAAATTATGCAGATCACAAACTTGAGTCATGAAGTCAGAAAGGGGAAACCTTAAACCTGCCTCTATTTGGTGATACCAAAAAGCCACTGAGGGATAATCCAATAGATGAGGACGGTCATATGGTTCTGGCATGCTAATATCAAACAACTCATCACAGTTCAACAGCGACTTTACTAGTGCTAATTCTACAGGAGTTAGGGAGGATTCACCTGCTATAGCGTTTGGAGCCATAATAGGAGAAGCAGAAATCTTCAGAGAAGAAGAGGTCTCAACCAAAGAAATGATGAATCCACCTCTTTGACCCCCTGGCCAGATGAGGGCGAACCCTCGGTCAGGTTGATGACTTCTTCAGGCTTGGAAGGAGGTGCCGGACTTGAGGGATTCCTGATGGCTATTCGTCGGGAGCGACGAGCAGAAGGTTGCTTTCTCTTAACTTGAGTGTGAGAGGATGTACCCGACTGGGAGTCTTCATGCAAGGAGAGATGAGGCTAGGAATCAGATGCGTGAAATGCCAGTTGATCGGAAATGGTATCTTCTGTGGAAGGATAGGGAGTTCGCACCATAAGAGAATTACAGTAAAATGGAGAAGAGTGCAAAGGTAAAAGAAGATAAGGATGAAGACCCTAATATAAAAGAGAGAAGGGGGCGGTTGAAATAAAGTAGGGGAAGTTGCAGAGTTTTCCTCTTTTTACTCAATAAAATAACAGCAAACCGAGACCTGGTTTAAAAATTCAAAATAGGCAGGTCCCTGGTGAAGGAAAGCAGGATTGTCTAAAGAAATCTCATGTCTCGATAGTCGCACGGGATAAATTACTCTGTATTTCTCAAAGGAAGACCTCCCGAAATTCAGAGTAGGGGGGAGTAGATGATAGGGATAAAAATATCCAGGTCTTTAAGAGACCTAAGTACCTCGTACAGGTGTTGAGAGTACTCAGCTAGAGGAGTGACATAATGATGGAGTCGAGGTCTCCCGGAGAGATCTCCCTTCAGAGATCTGCCCCGAGGTCTCCTGTCAGAGATCTGCCCTGAGGTCTCCCCTTAGGACTCTTCTTCAGTTGTATGCCTGACGAACAAAGACACTTTAATTAATGCTCTTAAGGTACACTCAGAAGGTACATCGTGTCTTAGCCAATAGGGTGATAACACATGTAAAGGTAAAGGTAAAAGGTGGAGCAGCGACTCAGCTTCACTCTCAAAGAAACTCACGAGTATATATTGTAAAATCCAACACACACAAACACACAATTTTTTCAGACTTATTTCCTGTTACATTCACTTCCTAAATGAAAAAAACCCAGAATACTAACTTAAGCTTCGGAGGTGGTTCGCCGGGAAACATCCCCGACCCTCCTTTTTCTTGCAGAGCTGCGAGAGAGAATTACAGTTGTAGACGATTCTGACCACCGGAAAAGGAAGAGAAGTGTGGTTTTGGTAGGTGTTGATGTTCGCTCATCTCTCTGTTCTGATTTTGTATAATGTACTTTTTTTTTGTTACATTATTGTCCTTCCTAGACACTAAAACAGACTAAAAAGACACACAACTAGAGTCAATCTACACCTAAAAACACATGATGAGCATATAAAATATGGTCTCATCACTCTTCCCCATACTAGTGTTAATCAGGTAGCTTATCCTGCCATGATTTTCTCCGTGAACCATATCGATGCAGGGCTTAGGTTTCCTATTCATCCCTTCCTTGCCGATATCTACTCAAAATTGAATATTCTTCCTAATCAACTCCTTCTGCAATCCGGACTATTTTTGGTTTTTATATTCTCGTGTCAACGTATCTGTACATTCCCAACTCTTCCTTTTTCCTTTGTTGTTTCGATCTTCAGCGAGTAGGTTATTTCTATTATTTTCGCAATGGCCCTGCCCATTTCGCAGTTTTCCCTGATAGAACTGACAAAAAATGGCATCATAAGTTTTTTGTTGTGATGAATCTTGGCACTTCCTGGAATTTCTCTCCCGAACAATGGAATAACTCTCCTAGTAATCCTAATGGTCGGGACTCCCTTCACCAGAATTCCCCTAAGGATCTCCGAGTGATGCAATCTATGAGTGCTTATGCTGACAGTAACAATAAGAAAGAGGATAAGAAGATCAATAGGTTTAACATCGTCCGAATGCTGCATAATCGAAAAGTCCTTGACTTCTTTGGCCTTGAAGGAGGGTTTTTACTTTCGTCGAGGCCTGACAGATCTGGTAGATCTAATCTGCTTATTTCCTAATTATACTTATTTTCTTTTCCTTAATTATCTTTATTGCTCCTTATTTACTTTTACTTTTAATTGTCTAGTTCAGTGATGGCACAGGAAGAATGGGATGACGAATTCAGCCTTGATTTGAGTGAGAAAGAACTTCTATCATATGCACCTCCTGCTGGAGAGAATGATCCACCAATTACGGATGAGGTATTTCCAGGGATCTCCTCAACTCTGATCCCCCTTGACCATTTTTCTTCCGATACTCCGCCTGTAAGCTGTGATAGTACTTGAGGCAAATCTGCCACCATGAAACGCGGGCCGAAGAAGAATTCTGTTGTAGCTCTGACTCTTAAGAAATTAAAGAAAAAGAAGTCTAATTCTCCCCGCAAACATTCATCCTCTCATCAATCTCAAGAAGAATGCCGAAAGAATCGCCATGATATTGTTGCTGAGATATCCAATCTTGACACTCCACCACCTGGCCAAGCAGCCTCAGATATGTAAGAGAAGGGTAATTATGTTCCCTCTACTCCCCTGGTACATGTTGTTGATCTCCAGAATATGGTGAAAAGCGGTGCTTCCAGCTCTGTCCTGACGCGCTCGGGCTCGGGGATGAACTTTATGCCCCCTATTATGGGGGAGAAACTGAGCATTTTGAATAATTTGCACTCCCAGTGTTCTGCCCTTTTAAGAGAATCCCTAAGCACTGAAAAAAACCACAGAATGATTTAGACAGTGGATCTTGAGAAGTGCCACGATGAGCGCAACTATTAATTGATTTAGGTATGACTTGTTTTCTTTATTTATGACGTTAATGCAAGTCCCGTTCAATACTTTTAACTCATGTCATTGTTTTGTGCAGTTTTTGGCACGCTTGAGTGAAGAGGAGTGGAGGGACAAAGCGGCTTTTTGTCGCAGGTTAGCTCTGCATGAGCAAGAGCTATTTCAGCTCAAAGTGTCATCTAGAGCTGCCTTGAAAGATATGAGAGGCAAAATGGAGATCCTGAAGAAGTCCAAGAAGGAGCCGTCGAACCGATTTGAAGAGCTACAGGCATCCTGCCGAGCTTTTACGGCAGAGAGAAAAGTAAACTCAAGGTCACCATCGGTAGCCTAGACACCGGGGCGAAAGACTTGGAATCGCAGATCCGTAGGAGAAGGAGTGCAACAGAGGAGAGGGTTTCTGCCGCTGAAAAACGAAGCTACACTGTAGGAGTCAGGGACTACTTTCAGTGCTTGCTCCTAACCTCAAAAGTGCTGCTGAAGCTACGGGATGGAGTACTTGCTAGTTACAAGTCAAGCGCCATATTCCGTATTGACATATACCCAGACGTGAGGCACTTTTTCCTTGCTGGCGTTCGTCAAGGATTTACGCTTGGCAAGGCTCACAAGAATTCCGCCTCTCTTGCGCCACAAGTGACAGCTCCCATGCCGAAATTCCTTTCTCATTGGCCACTGCAGAGCGTGGAGGCTATAAACGACCCTAACGCGAGGAACTTTCCTTGGTGGAAGAAAAGAATGGTTCCCTCCGTGCAGGAGCTCCTTTCGAGTTCTGATTCTTCATTGGATCTTATTCCTGCTCCGGAGCCTTTTCTGCCAATCCCTTGTGAGCTTATTAATCCATCTACTACTGTGCTGCAAGGATCCAACTCTGGAAATGCTGCTATCGATCCGAGATCCAACGCTGAAGATGCCACTGTCAGGGCAGAGAGAGATTCTGGGAATGCTACTGTTGAGCTAGGATCTGGCTCTGCTAATCCTTCTATTTATTAATCTCTTTTTGTTTCTTGATGCTTTTTATTTTTTGCTTTACTTCATTTTGCTTTTTGACCTTGCCGGACTTGCTTTCCTTCAGCTTTCTCACTTTGTTTTTTCAATCTCTGAAAAAGAGGTTGTCATTTATTGTCTGTATGGCTATCTTTGGCTTATCCGTATCAAGACTAGGTCCCCCCCAACTCCACCCTACTCTAATAGAATTCTAGATTTTAGAGATCTATTAGAGTAGAGAAAAATTATACATCCATTTGGCTGCTGGGACCTCTCGTCCTTGTCTTGTCTTTTTCAGCTTTATTTTCATTACTTTATGCTATTATTACCAACTGTCCTCGCCTCAACTACCATCTTTTAATGCCTACTCTAGATGTTTTATAAAGTCTTGTTTCTTGCTTTTTTCCATTAACCATGAATCTCACGTTCCCACTTTTCTCTTTTTTACTTTTCAGATTGCAAGTTTAAATTTCAATTCTTATTCTTGGATCTAGCGCTTTGTGATAGTCATACATATGAATGGTTATATGAACAAAAATCTCTTATTTCCTTTACCTTTCAGCAGCGCTTAGACAGGCATACTTAACCTGCTCACCATCTTGGGCATCATTGGCCTGCTCTTCATCCTAGTCGGTGCTGAGCTGCTCATCATCCCAGTCGTTCCTATTATGCTAAATCTGCTTCTCTAGGTGGATGGAATTACTACTTATCTAGCTCCCCAGCTCGTTATTGCTTTCAGACTTATCATTGTAATGATAGATATTTATGAAATTATTTTTATTGCAAGTATTTCCAAACAACCCTGCCAGATGTACTCTTTTATTGGAATGAAGTTGTTCAACTTTTACGAGTTTTCCTTTCGTGTTCTAGTTTTATAAGAGCTTTCTAGGCTTTATCAACTATCGCTTATTAGCTTAGATCTGCTTGCATATCCTGGAATAAGTAATTTCCTAGCTCTCTGGTTGTCCTACATGCTCCCTTGCCATGGCTTTCATTATGTCAGGTCTTACTGCAGTGGTCCTGACGAGGGGAGGGGACTGTATTGTTTTGAAATTTTCAATTTATCGCGCACTTTTTGTTGGTCAAAGCGCTTTTAATACTGCAACTGACAGTGTCAGTTACCTTTTTCCCAACTACTCTCCTAAATGCTTGCTCCATAAATGCTACGGTTATTATTCCCCGTCTATAAAATCCCCGATTTTACCTTTTATCTTCCATGTCACCTTATGGGTTAAGTATCTCTCTTACTTCCCCTCATCCCTTTTTCTTCTCCTTTCATATATTTTCTATCGTGAGTTATGCCTTGTGATTCTATCTTATTTTTCCTTTTTCTTCCTTCTCCCGCAGAGTCTCCCTTACCTCTCATGACAATTTTTTCCTTTGTTACAGTCATACATATGAAATATGGCCTTTGTAGAGTCATTCCCCTCTATAGCTCATCAGGGCGGTGATCTTTGCACTTTTGTACATCCAGCTCTAACTTGCCCCCTGCTCAAATTATTAATAAGGTCTGCCAGGGCAGTTCAGCACTGTTTCTATCAATGAGGTCTGCCAGGGCAATTCCCTGCTGTCTTTATCGATGAGGTTTGCCAAGGTAGTTTTCTAATAGCGAGCCCGAGGTTTAAATTATTTTCCCTCTGTAGCACTTGCGATTTCACTTTTCGTTATGTTTTCTACTCACACGCTCATCTTTCTACTGTAACAAGTTTCCAAAGCATCTCATGTTGCATGTATTACGCTTTGTATTAATGTTCGTGCGGGTGATTTTGACAATATAAATGAAAGATTTCTCATTTTTTTATTCTTTCATTCTCCTGTAATTATCTTAACACAAATAGATCAGATAAAAGACATTCGAAATTTAGAGCTTGTGAGAATAAAAATCGCTTTTACTAATATGTCTCGCACTTTACCACGCCTTAATTGAAAATAAAAGGTAGGAAAAGGAAAAATGGACTATGATTCCAGCAGACTTTACACTGGCCTAATGGCTTCGCGCCTACTATTACTTGCATAAAAAAGGAGACAACATTTCTAGCTACACGTAATACTTCTTCAGGTTGTTGATATTCCAAGGTCGGGGTAGTTTCTTCCCCTCTAGTTCTGCCTGTTCATAGGCTCCCCCCTTCAACACATTTACTACCTTGTATGGCCCTTCCCATGACAGGTCTAGTTTTCTGATTGGTTGAAGGGCATCAGCTATGCGTAACACCAGATCTCCTTCTTTGAAACTTCTTTCCTGAATCTTAACATTGTGTCGAGCCTTGACCGACTCTTTATATGATTAAGACCTTAATTTGGCGGCGCTTCTCATTTTCTCTAGCAGGTCCACCTCTTCCCTTTTTGCCTGATTATTCTCAGCCTCATCATAATTCAACACTCTCTATGAGCCAGGTCCTATCTCCACCGGAGTGACTGGTGTGGTCCCATATATCAGCTGGCTCGGGGATTCCCCTGTGGCAGCTCTGACTCCGGTCCTATATGAATATAGAACTGAGTCTAAATCATCAACCCAATCGCCCTCATGACTCTCCAGACGTGCTTTTATCCCGCTTATAATGGTGCGGTTTATCACTTCTACTTGGCCATTTGTTTCTGGGTGCTTGACCGCTGCAAACCTTTGGATGATTTCCAAACTCCTGCATCAATCCCGCATCTTCTTGCCATTGAATTGAGATCCGTTGTTTGAGACAAGTATTCTTGGCACTCCAAATCGACACACGATGCTTTTTCATAAAAAGGTCAGAACTGTTTTGGTAGTTATTGTCGTGACTGCTTTTGCCTCTGCCCATTTACTAAAGGAGTCTACCGCCACTATCACAAACTTTTTCCCCATGTTTACCTTGGGGAAAGACCTACGATATCTATTCCCCATTTGTCGAATGGGCAAGAGGCGTATAACCCTCTTAGTCTCTCCGCTGGAACCTGAATGGCATTCGCATTTTTCTGACACCTGACACACTTCCGGACGTATTCCTTAGCGTCCTTTGCCAGAGTTGGTCAGTAAAAGCCAGCTCTGATTATTTTCCTGACCGTGTCTCTGTAACTTGAGTGGCTCCCTGCGCCTCCTTCATGCACCTCCCTAAGAGTGTATCATGCTTCTTCCTTTCCAATGCATTTTAAGTATGGATGAGTAAATGACCTCCTCATGAGAAAATCTCCCACTAAGCAATACTGCTTGTAATTAATTTTGACTGACCTATCTAGTTATTCCATCTTTTTTCCCGTTCTCAAGAAATGTATGATTGAGAGCCTCCAATCCCCGCTTCTCTCGGTTACAAGCAATTCTATGGTCTGGAGCCTCCTTTCCACTGTCATCATAGTGATGGTGCCCTCCGTTGCGATATTGGCAGTGCTGGCTAACTTAGCTAGTTGATTAGCTCTGGAATTTTCTTCTTGCAGGACCTGTTCTATGCGGACACTACTGAACCTATCTCTTAGTTCTTTTGCTATCTTCAAGTATCTCATCATCTTTTCATCTCGGACGTCGTAGGTCCTTTCTAACTGCTGGATAACTAACTGTGGATTAGATCTTATTAGCACGGGTTGCGCTCCCGCTCCCATCTCCCATAATATCTGCATTCCTCTTATGAAAGCTTCGTATTCAGCCTCGTTGTTAGATGTTCGAAATTGGAAGGAGATGGTAAAACGCAGCTCTTTTTCTTCAGGCTTAATAATCACAATGCTTGCTCCACATCCTCCACTATTTGTCGTACCGTCCTTCTCGGCAAACCATTTATTCTCTTCTGCTGCCCTGGTATAGACTCTTGTATGAAGTCTGCTAGGACTTGGGCCTTTATTGCTACTCTTGGCTCAAATTCCACATTATATTCGCCTAGCTCTACTGTCCACTTTATATTCTTCCAAAAAGATCAGGTCTGCCTAAGACTTGATTAAAGGGCCAGTTACTTCTAACGATGACCTTATGTGCCAAGAAATAATACTTGTATTATTGTAATTTCAGGTTTATCACACCGCCCTGCCAAATAGAATGAAATATTCAACAAAAATTCTTGATTACCTCAGAAGCCTTGTTACGAACATAAAAGCCAGTAGTGCTTTTTCGATTTTTATGTATCTCTCTTCTGGTCCCTGCGTAAATGATCGTCAACTCAACATTCATGTGATAGACTATATTAACACCGATTTTTGTACATTTTATTTTTATTTATCTATATGTATACACATATACATTTCTGGTTCTTACTTGGAGCATCCGACTGACATAGTAAATCGGGTGTTGCTTTTGTCCTTCCTCCTTAATCAAGACAGAGCTACGAGCTTGCTTGCCCACCGTAATGTACAAGTAAAGCACTTTCTTTGGGTTTGGCTTTGCTAACAATAGTAATTCTGCCAAATGCTTCTTCAGATCTTCGAAGGCTTCCTGGCATTCGTTCGTCCATTCAAACTTTGTTCATTTCTTCAAAATTTGGAAAAATGGATAACTCTTGTCTGCCGACTGATGAGTCCATATTTTGTGTCTTTTTAGTGTCTGTCTTAGGTAGTTTATATCGAGTCTTTGTGTGTGTTTTGTTTAATTTTAGTGTCTTGGAGGATATATTTTGGGCAGGAGGGTGTTTGCTGCCTTGTAGGAGGAAACTGGGCAATACAGGGATAAAAAGTATCATTTCTGGAAGCAGGCTAGGCAGAGCGATATTGGTCAAGACAGAGATAGGTGGAGTACTTTGGTCAGCAGGCAAGTTTCTCTCCTAGGTCTAGAAGGATAAGGAAAATATGATCTAACTTAAATATCTTTCCTTATACGATTAGATTTAGGATCTGCAAAGGATCTCTTGGAGATAGATGTGACTTGCCATGTTGGGGTCGAGCTTATCAAGTATTACTTGCATCCCAAGGTAGCTCGTGGATTCCTTCCATGTTAAGGACTAGGGGGCCCAAACCTTAAGTACTCACCTATAAATATTGAAGCCGTGCTGCTACGAAGAACGCCGTCTTTTATGCTTCTATTTCCTGTATTTTCATTGAGAGATTGTGAGGAGAAAAACAAGTCCTACGGGCATACTTTTATTTGTGTTTGTTCATCGGTACTTTTGGCCGACTTTGCTTTTCACGTACTTAGTAAGTTTTATTGTAGTTCTTCTTATGAGTTCCTTTCATTATTGTGTTCGTTGTTTTATTATTATGTCTAGCTAAGTTTTTATATTTGACCTGGGCAAGACAGTTAGGTGATTACTTATACTTGAGAGGTCTAAATTGTGCTAGATAATTGCATGCATGTGTTCCCGATATGTTAATGAGCTTGTTTAAATATGAGATAATATGATTAAGAGATTAATAGGCCGGTAATCACTTAGGACATATAGATCACCAATCAATTAGGAAGTAGGAGTGTTTTCCATCATCATCCCAATTAAGATCAATTAACATTAGAGGAAGGTGTCTACCTAATTAGGTCAGACGTGATGATTCCTTGTTGGGCCTTTATAGTGATTAATGCTCCTTGGGCAAAAGACTGAACAATGACTCCGAGAAAGGTATTGCCCAAGGTAAGGAGTCGGCGGAGCGTCGCCAACTCAGTATGGATAGGTAAGGGAAGGGTTGTTGAGAGCGCGATAAGTAAAAAGGGATATTGACATTCAAGTCCTATAACTGATGATGCATGCATGTAATGAATATATTTGCACAAATGACCAAGGTAGGGTTTTCACTTAACACGTCCTAGTCCAGATCAAGTCATCTTTATTATTGATCAAGTTATCTGTTTACTTTTCAGCATTTATTTAAGTTCTTGAATTGGGCAAGAGAGCCCTAGTGACCAAGATAGCAAATCCAAACTTTCTAAATAGGTGGAGGAGGTTTCAAGAGATAGTGACAATCAACTCCTTGTGGATCGACCCTGTACTTACTTGCTAACTATATAGCTGTGAGGATAGACTACAAATTCATTTTGAGAGAGCGAACAACAGCCTCGTCACCGACCTAAATATAAAACGACTTCGGGGTGGTTTCATTTCTAAAATGGCTTGCACCTTGGCCTCATTAACTCTGATTTCTTCCGGAGTGACAACATATCCCAGAAATTTTCCTTGAGTCACGCCAAACTAACACTTAGCCTAGTTCAGCTTAAGTTTGTTGGCCCATGCCACTGCAAATACCTCATCTAGATCTTTTGTGTGAGAAAGGTATTTGGTGTTGTGTACCCGGATTTCATCTATGTATACTTTGGTATGCGAATACAGCAGATTTGCAAAGATGGTGTCCATCATCTTTTGATATGTTGCCCCCGTATTTTTTAGGCCAAATGGCATTCTGATGAACCTGAACATGCCTATAGATGTTATGAAACAAACGTTCACTACTTCATTAGGATCCATCTGGATCTAATAATAGCCTTCATAAGCGTCCATCATGGAGAACAATTCTGCTCCTGTAGTGGTGTCGACTAACTGGTCAATTCTTGGCAGCGGGTAGTGGTCCTTAGGGCATGCTTTATTCAGATCTCGGATGTCGTTACACATTCACCACTTTCCCCTGGTTTTTTTATCATTAAGGCATTACACAACCAAGTTGGGAACTGGATCCTTACTATATATCTCGCCTGCAGGAGCTTCCGGACTTGCTCCCTAAGAGCCTTGTCCGTCTCTTCATCGAAGTGCCGCAATTTTTGTTTTACCGGTACGACTTTAAGATTGATGTTTAATTTATGCGTGGCTACGCAAGGATATATCCCTGGCATCTTGTCAGTGTCGAAAGCAAACACATTTGCATTCCGTCGCAGACACGCAATTATGCGCTTCTGCTCTTCCAGTTTCATCTTCATACCTACACGAGTTGTAAATCTGACCCGGTCTTCGAATTGCTCTACAGTCATAGTTTCCTCAGTAGGCCTCATATTGGGCTTGGACTCTTTATGTATTTCTAATTCTTCCAGTCCTTCTTCTTTTATTTTTACACTCATTCCAGCATCTTCTTTCTGTGCTGAGCTCGGGCTTGCCATGCTCATTTTTCTAGGATTTTGAGCTCAACTTCTTCATCCTCTTCTTCTCTTGGCCGCTTGCCTTTATGGCTCCTAGCCCTCTTTAGTTCGCTTGCATAGCATGACTTGGATTTTATTTAATCTCCTTTAATTTCTGCCACAAATCTTCCCACAAGAAATTTGACCTTCATGTGATAGGTGGATGTCACTGTTTGAAAGGCATTTAGAGACGGCTTTCCAAAAATTATGTTATAGGAGCTTGCTGCGTCCACTACCAAGAACTGAACCATGTTCAATTTCCTTAATTCCCCGTCTGCCATCACCACAGGAAGACGGATCTTTCCTACTGGTGCCACTACACCTCCAGAAAACCCTGCTAACACTGCTGGGACAGGAATTAATTCTTCATTTATATCCATGAGCTGAAAACTACCTAGAAAAATGATGTCACCAGAGCTTCCGGTGCCAATCAAGATTCGTGCTACATCATGCCATGCCACTTCAACAGTGATTGCCAATGCATCATCCTGTGGGGTGACTACTCCAAGTAGATCTCGGTCACCAAAACTCAAATCTGGCGTGTTTATCCGAGGTTGGATGGCATCTACATTTCATACATTCGGGCTCCTGACCACCCTTTGGGCTCTCTTTTGCGCTTGCCCTGAGCTCTTCCTAATTAAACCTCCTACTTTCATCATAATAGACTTCTGTTTCTTTGGGTAATGCATTTTTTCCTCGGCCGCTTCGGGCCCCTCAATCGTCAACTGTGGAGGTCCAGGCTCCGGAATGTAAGGGACGTCTCTCCTTTTTTCCAGCGGATACCTTCTTCTATCCTGCTTTCTCCAGGGACCATCTCTGCTACCTCGAGTCTGTCTAATGTATTCATGAAAATTTCCAGCTTTGTGAAAACGATAGATTAAGTCTGATGGTGGGTTCCTCGGTCCATTTTCTGCCCAGAATGGTGAGATAAATAGCTTTGGAGCTATGTTCAAAATCTCGGATGGGGGAACTGTCAGCTCTGTATAGGACTGGGACCCCCGATCCCACGACCTTCCAGGATAGCTACTCCGGGGTAGGGGAGCTAAAGGTTCCCTGAAAGATCTAATCCTTCTCTCATCATGGGCAGATCTTCCACTCTCCGGAAATTTTCTATCATAGGCACCTCTTCTAGAAGTTTCAGATCTTCTTCCCTTGCCTATAGTTTCCTATTTTTGATCCGTGCCTTTAGCTTTATCTTCAGCACACTTAGAGCTCCAAACCTCTTCATTAATAATTCTGTTGTCCATTGATGAGTCCATATTTTGTGTATATTTTATGTCCTTTTTAGGTAGTTTAGATCGAGTCATTGTGTGTGTTTTGTTTAATTTTAGTGTCTAGGAAGACATATTCTGAGCAGGTGAAGGTCTGTTGCTCTGCAGGTGGATTCTGGGCAAAACAAGGATGAAAGGCCACATTTCTTGAAGCAGACAGAGAAGGACAGAATTGGTCAAGATGCGCGGAGTGTTTTGATCAACAGGCGTTGTTTCTCTCCTAGGTCTAGAAGGATAAGGAAAAGATGATCTAACATAAATATCTTTCCTTATCCGACTATATTTAGCATCCGCAAGGGATCTTTTAAAAGATAGATGTGACATGCCATGTTGGGGTCGTGCTTATCAAGTATTTGCTTGCATTCCAAGGTAGCTCGTAGATTTCTTCCATGTTAAGGACCAGGGGTCCAAACCCTAGCACTCACCTATAAATATTGAAACCTAGCTGCTGCGAAGGGATGCCGTTTTTATACTTTCATCCTTGTTTACTTTGAGAGATTGTAAGGAAAAGAACAAGTCCAAAGGCAACGTTTTATTTGTGTTTTTGTTCGAACTATTTTCCATCGGCATTTTTGGCCGGATTTACTTTCTTGTACTTAGTAAGTTTTTATTATAGTTCTTATTATGAGTTCCTCAATTTATTATGTTCGATATTTTACATTCATGTCTAGCTAAGTTTTTATACTTGATCTGGGCAAGATAGTTAAGTGAATACTTAGGCTTGAGAGGTCTAATTCATGCTAGATAATTGCATGCATATGTTCCCAATATGTTAATGAGCTTGTTCAAATATGGTGTAATACGATTAAGAGGTTAATAGGCCGTTAATCACTTAAGACATATTAGATCACTAATCAATTAAGAGGTAGGAGTGTTTTCCATAACTTATCTTAGTTAATATCAATTAGCATTAGAGAAAGGTGTCTACCTTGCTGAGTTAGACGTGATGATTCCTTGTTAGGCCTTTCTAGTAGTTAATGCTCATTAGGCAAGAAACTGAACGATGACTCCGATAGAGGTATTGCCTAAGGTAGGGAGTCGGTGGTGAATTGCCAACTAAGTAAGGATAGGTCAGGGAAGGGTTTGTTGGGAGAGTGACGAGTAAAAAAGGATCTTAGCATTCAAGTCCTATAACAACGATGCATGCATGTGAGGAATATTTGCACCAATGATCAAGCTAGAGTTTTCACTTAACAATGTCTTTGTCCAGATCAAGTCATTTTTGTTATTGATCAAGTTATCTATTTTCTTTTCAGTATTTATTTAAGTTCTCGAATTGGGCAAGAGAGCTCTCGTGACCAAGATACCAAAACCAAACTTTCTTGTCAGGTGGAGAAGGTTTCAAGAGATAGTAACAATCAACTCCTTGTGGATCGACCCAGTATTTATTTGCTATATATATATAGCTGTGAGGATAGACTACAAATTCATTTTGAGCGTGCAAACGACAACCTCGTCAAAATTGGCGCCATTGCCGGAGAGCTAATTTTTTAACTGTCTCTTGAGAGAGAGACCATGTGCATGTTTCGCTCCAACCTTATTTGGATCGGCGGTGAATCGAAGTATAATCCTGAACCAGAGAAGTACATCAAGGAGCAGAAGAGACTAAAAAGGGAAGCTGAAAAATGAGCACGATAAGAGGAACTGGCGAGTGACGAGGAGAGGTTACCACCACAAATTTCAGATAGCGAATAGTCTGAAGAAAATGAAATGGCGCGACAACAAGCAGATCCTGAGAGGACTCTGAAGGAAATCATATTTCCAATAGATGTCAATTTGAATCCAGCAGGCATCACTTTGCCTGCTATCACTGAAAGTTAGGAGTTGAAACACTCTCTGATTGAGATCTTGTCCAAGTTCAATGACTTGTCCGGAGAGGATCCACAGCGCCACTTATAGGATTTTGAGATGGCAATGCGAATTGTGCATACAACTGCCACACAGAACACACTGAAGGAATATATTCGCCTCCTGACATTCCCATTTTCACTACAAGATGGGACAAGGGAATGGTTGTACCAATTACCTCATGGCAGCGTAACATCTTGGCAACAAATGCAGCGGAAGTTTCTTGAGCAATACTACCCCTTTTCCCGGATTCAAAATGCAAGAGCAGTGATTCAGAACATCAAGATAGGCAATGGAGAATCTATCGATGATTACCACTCTAGATACAAGAAGTTGATTGCAAGGTGTCCTTAGCATGGTTTGGGTGACAATGACTTGATTAATGCCTTCATGAATGGATTGAGGTAGTCTGAACGAGATTGGATAGATGCAGCCTGTGGAGGCAATGTTATCAACAAACCACCAAGTGAAATATTCAAATTATTCGCTGAGATGACAGACAGAAAAAGGAACCAAGATGAGACCATCGTGCCCAGGACGCATGAGCCGACAAGCAGTGATCCTAAATTCAATATCTTGTTATCTATGATGAAGGAGATGATGAATCAGAATAAGAATAATGTTGTTGGAAATGAGAATCCTAGTCAGATCTTGAAGAAACGAGTTATGAAGTGTGAGCTTTGTGCTGCTCACACCCATCCTACTGATAGGTGTCCATCGTTGTATGAAGAAGATGAAGAAGTCAATGTTGTTGGGCAACAGTAACAACATGGAGATAATGGGCAATGAAGGAACTTTAACACTGGGCCGTGGAGGCCTAATGATAATTTGAGATACAGAAATAATAACTATCTGAATGCACCTCAACAAGGGCAACTACCGCAGTAGCCATATGTGCCCCCGCATAATAGAGATCAACCAAGAGATACCCTGAGGAACGAAGTGGAGAGACTTGTAGCTGAACAAAGGAATGGATATCAAGAGTTGGATAGTTTTTGCATGGAGACAAGGGGTGGAATGAGAGATATCAATGGAACATTGAGCCACTTGGTAGAGTCAATATCTCAGATTAAGTCAATATTGAATGGAGGAAAAGAAGAACTACCATCTCAAGTTGAGATTAAGAAGGCCCAAGTGAATGCTATCACATTGCATAGCGGGGCTAAGTTGCCTGAAGTAAGAGTGCCTAATCATTATGAATCTCAAGGAGCTATTTCTGGACAACATCTGTCTACTGGGCACTACGTAGATGTTGAGCAAGAGGAAGAGGTTGAGTCAGAAAAATATGAAGAGGCGACCATGGGATTAAGTGATGTTGAGGAGCTATGGCAAGAGTTATCAGTTGAAAAAAAGGCAAAGATTAACGGCAAAAATTAGGAAGAAAGCCGAGCTTGATGCCACTGAGATCAGAGCTAAAGCAATGAAAGATGCTGAAAAGGCAAATAAGCTAAAACCTTATGAGCCAAAGGCCCCTTACCCAAGTAGATTTGCAAAGGATAAAAAAGAACAAGAGATTAAGGAATTAACTAGCATGTTTCAAAAGGTAGAGGTCAACATACCCCTCTTGACCGCTTTGCAATCCATGCCCAAATGCGCTAAGTTCTTGATGGAGTTGTGTACAAGAAAGGTCAAGTACACAGATGATGCAAGATTTCAAGTTAGTGAGAATGTATTTGCAGTGTTGCAAGACACCTCCATGCCAACCAAGTGCACTGACCCAGGGATGCTCTATATTCCCTGTATCATTGGGGATATGAAGATTGAGAAGGCTATGCTGGATCTTGGGGCCTCAATCAATGTCATGCCCAAGTCGATGTACGATGATCTAAGGATGGGTCCACTCAAGCCTACAAGGGTGGCTATCCACGTGGCAGATAGGTCAACCGTGTGGCCTGAAGGAATTCTAGAGGACGTCTTAGTCAGGGTAAAGGACCTCATTTTCCCAGCTGATTTTTACATTCTGGATATGGGGAGATCGTCACACAAAGCACCGGTAATGTTGTTCGGCAGACCATTTTTAAAGACTGCTCGAACAAGAATCAACTGCGATACAGAAAAGTTAACGTGTGAGTTCGGAGGAGAAGTGGTGCCATTCGACATTTACAACACCATGAAGCAGCCTAGTGACACGGAGCTGGTGCACAGTATTGACTTGATTGACCAAATGGTGGATGAGTTTTGGCCACAAATAACAATTGATGATAAGCTGGATGATGTGGTTCTCCAAATTGGCCTAACTGAGGTTGTTGCCCAAGATGGATCTATTGAGCTGATCAAAGCAGTGCATTACCTATAGAACCCTTACGAAGGGTAGAACCATTTGCGATACCAACATTGAAGCAAGAAGACCGGTTGATGCCATCAATAGAAAAAGCACCAAAATTGGAATTGAAGTCATTGCCTAGCCACTTGAAATACATCTATTTGGGAGAAAACGAGACGCTACCGGTGATAATAAGTGCTGAACTATCTATTGAGGAAGAGGAGCGAGTAAAAGAAGTCCTAGTGGAGTATAAGCTGGCCATCGGATGGACATTGGCCGTTATAGAGGGCATTAACCCCACTGTATGCAGACATCACATCTTGCTCGAGGAAGATGTTGTGCCCATAAGGGACCCTCAAAGAAGACTGAATCCAGCAATGAAGGAGCTGGTGATGAAAGAAATCTTGAAACTGCTGGATTTAGGGATTATCTATCCAGTTTTTGACAGTAGATGGGTTAGCCCAGTGCATGTCGTGCCCAAGAAGTCTGGTATTCAAGTGGTAGAAAATGAGCAGAGAGAGATGGTGGCCACGAGGCTACAAACAAGATGGCGAGTATGCATCGACTACAGGAAGCTGATCCAAAAGACCAAGAAATATCATTTTCCGTCACCTTTCATTGATGAGATGCTCGAGAGGTTAGCGGGCAACAATTATTTCTGCTTTCTCGATGGTTACTCGGGCTATATGCAAATCTGGGTCGCGGAGGAAGACCAGGACAAGACTATTTACACTTGCCCATTAGGCACATTTGCGTATAGGAGTATGCCTTTTGGTCTATGCAACGCACCTGGCACATTCCAAAGGTGCATGATGAACATATTCTCAGATTTACTTGAAACATGCATAGAGGTGTTCATGGACGACTTTACTGTCTATGGATCAGAATTCGACAAGTGTTTAAGCAACTTGGAAATGGTGCTAAAAATATGTGTTGATAAGAGTTTGGTGCTGAACTACGAGAAATGCCACTTCATGGTCAAGGAAGGCATTAGTCTTGGGGCATGTTATATCAGAATGAGGGATAGAGGACGACAAGGCCAAGATCGATATCATAGCCAAGTTGCCCTACCCGAGCAACGTGAAGCAACTCCGTGGCTTCCTTGGACATGCAGGATTTTACAAAAGATTTGTTAAAGACGTTGCTAAGATCGCGCAGCCTATGACTAGGCTATTACAAGGAGAAGTCGAGTGGAATTTCGATGAAGACTGTAAGAAGGCTTTTCATACATTGAAGGAGATCTTAGTATCAGCACCTATCATCCAACCACCAGATTGGGGAATACCGTTTGAAGTGATGTGCGATGCGAGTGGCTACACCGTGGGAGCTATTCTTGGGCAAAAGAGAGGAAAAGTGAACCATGTCATCTACTTTGCATCGAAGACTCTAAATCCTGCCCAATGTAATTATTCGGCCACGGAAAAAGAATTGTTAGCTGTGGTGTTTGCCTTTGAAAAATTTCAACCATACCTGTTCGGAGACAAGACCATAGTCTACACTGACCACTTTGCCTTGAAGTTCCTCATAGCTAAGAAGGAAACGAAACCCAGACTGATAAGGTGGATTTTGTTACTCCAGGAATTCGATGTGGAAATTAAAGACAAGGCTGGAGCTCAGAATTTTGTGGCTGACCATTTGAGCCGCATCATCCAACAAGAAGAAGTTGAGCCGATCAAGGAGACCTTCTTGGATGAACACCTTGCTCTTGCCCAAGATAAACATGATCCTTGGTATGCCGATTTGTGTAATTATATAGTCTTGGGACGACTACCACGCGACCTTAGCCCATATCAAAAGAATAAGCTCAAGGTAGAGAGTCAATATTACATCTGGGATGAACCTTACCTTTGGAAGATATGCATTGACCAAGTAATTCGGAGATGTGTCAATGAGAAAGAACAAGTGAGTATCCTTGCACACTGCCATTCAAAGGTGTGTGGGGACATTTTGTACCAAAAAGGACAACAAGGAAGATCTTGGATTGTGGGTTTTATTGGCCTAATGTATTCAAAGACAACTTCGAATGGTGTAAATATTGTGCTCAGTGCCAAAAGGAAGGTAACATCAGTAAGAGGAACGAGATGCCCATGACCTCAGTCATGCTGGTGGAAGTTTTTGATATATGAGGAATGGATTTCATTGAACCACTACCAAACTCAAGAGGGAATCTATATATATTGCTGGCAGTCGACTATGTGTCTAAATGGGTGGAAGCTAAGGCTACTTCAACGAATGACTTGAAGGTAGTTGTGGAATTCCTCAAGGGCAACATCTTCAGCCGATTTGGTGTGCCCAGGGCAATCATCATCGCCCAAGGAACGCATTTTTGCAATGGAGCTGTGAAAGGGTTAATGAACATATATGGGGTTCATCATAGGATTTCGAATGCTTATCATCCTCAGGCAAACGGTCAAGCGGAGTTGTCTAATCGCATTGTGAAGACTGTCTTGAGGATGACAGTTAGCCCAACTGGGAAGGATTAGAGTTTACGTCTTGAGGATGCGTTATGGGCATACAGGATAGCATTTAAAACCATGTTTGGGATGTCGCCCTACAGAATGGTCTTTGGCAAGATATGCCACTTGCCCGTGGAAATTGAACACCGTGCATATTGGGCAGTTCAGAAAATGAATTATGATTGGGACATGGCTGGCCAAGCTAGGAAGCTCCAGCTACAGGAACTTGAGGAAATCCGCCTCAATTCATATGATAGTTCTATTTTGTACAAGGAAATGATAAAGAAAGCCCATGATGCTTTGATCAAAGTCAACACGTTTGAACCTGGGTAACAGGTGTTGTTATATCAATCTAAGTTCAAACTTATATCGGGGAAACTGTCCACCAAGTGGGTTGGACCGTTTGAAGTACAAGCCACATATCCAAATGGGGATGTGGAGGTAATGAATGCAAATACGGGAAAATTTTCAAGGTTAATGGAGAAAGGTTGAAGGCTTTTTTCGGCTAAGTCGTGGAGAAAAAGAAGGAGTATCTAAAATTTCTCTATGATATGGAGCCCTAACTGGGCAAGGAGGACGTCGTGCCCACGACGTTAACTGGGGTGCTGACTAGGAGGCAACCTGATACGCTTTTCTTTTCATATTGTTTATTTTTGTTTCTAAAAGAAAAAGGGAGAAGATATAGATTAAAATAGCCATAATTTTAATGTTTTCCATCAAACTTAGGCGTATTTTAATTCCAATTTGGGTAGAATTATCTGACTATAGGATAGGATAGATTTTGCTTTGTATATGGTAGTTTGTTCGTGAGCTACAGGGAACAAGTGTTGGGCGAAGGAAAAAGGAGGATTTAACACTTTGCTTTGAGCAAAGTGTGTCCACAGGAGGGTAAGTGCGACACTCTGGGCTAAGTGATGGACTTGGGCAACAAAGCTGACGGGACAGTAACTACCACATCACGTGCGATGTGACAGTTGCACTCAAAACCTACCCCTAGCCCTATAACTGTCTGCCACCCTAACATGTCTAATCTCTCTACTCCTTCCACTTTCCCACGTAAAATCTCAATTCAAAAACTACCATAATCCACTTTCCATCTTCAACCCCCCAATTTCGGCTATCAACGATTTTCTTCCCCAAATTAAAACCCTAGAAATTCATAATTGTATCCACACGCCCAAAGAACAAACTAAAGAAAATCCCTCACGGAACATACATTAACCTTTCTGACCATGAATTACCGTCATTGGAAACTCCTTTACACGAAGCAGGCCCTACTTTTTGGGTGGTGCCGTACCCACTTACTGCTGAGGTGGAGAAAATCATCAGCGAAGCTCTTGCTGAAACTATGGTAGTACCAGGCGAGGAGGAAGTGATGTCAGGCAAAGGAGCTCCGGTGGTTGGAACTTCTTCCACATTGGAGAAGTCTGCTAAGGAAAAAGAGTAAGGAGACAAAAAGGAGTCTGAGGATTCCTTCGACAAGATGTGTGCAGAGGTGAAGAGGGATGGGGAGAAAAGGAAAGAGAAGAGAAAGCAGGGCCAACTTGAGAAGAAGGCCAAAAAGAAGATGAAGGTAGCGAGTTCTGAAGCTGCTTCATTATTGGGTGGAGAATCCTCTACGGAGGAGAAGAAGGTTGTTACGCCTTCTTCCAAAGGCCAAGGGAAGAAACAAAAATTGGTGGAGTCTGATGAGGACGACGATGTCCAGATCACGGGGGAAATGATAACACGATCCGCTACTCGAAAAATCAAGAAGGAAGAATCTGAGTTGCGAGGGAGAAAGAAGGGAAAGAAGGGTAAGGATTTGACACCCAGGAAGGTGTTTGTGCCCAGGGAGGTTAACTTTGATGACCTGGACTCCTTGGGCATTGCAATGAAAGTGAGGGCCCTGTTCGGTGGGTGTGGCTGGGGAAGATTTCTGAGGCTACCCTGCTACATCTATGAGGATTTGGTGAGAGAGGTGTATGGGTCCATGGAGTTTGTGCTGGATAGAGAAGGGAACTCGTCTTCTATCGAGTTCGTGTTGAATAGGCAGCCTTTGGTGGCTGGGTTGAATGATTTGAACCAAATTCTGGGGTTCGCCACAATGATGGCGCTGCAGAGGCCGATGTTCAGGAAAGTAGGGAAGAAGGTGCCATTGGACCTGTCCAAGGAGGAATGGATCCGGATGTGGAAAGAAGTCAGTGTGGGGATAGAGTTTAGGTCGGGAGATAACAAGGCGTCAGATTTGAAGACGCTAGCTCTCCGCATTGCTCATAGGATCCTTGTTTATAACATATTTGGCAAGGGAAATAGCGGGAACTCGCTGGCCAACAAGGAGGTCTACATACTGTTTTGTATGTTGACTAACAAAAGGCTGAATTTTGGGGCCTTCTTGATGGAGCAGTTGAAGGCAGTCATGGGCAAGGCGGGTCAGAAGTACTCATGTAGGCATTTTGTTACTGCTTACATTGAGGGTTTGGAGCTTCAGGATGATGTGAATGAATTTGAGGTGACACCGACTGATGTGCTCAACATGGAGAGGTTGAGCAGGATGAAGGAGGTTGTGAAGAGTGGTAAAGGATGACGTCTTTTGAAGGCACATGAGAAGGATCAACCAGCATCAGCACGTCTGCCACCCAAGAAGTCAACCAGGTTGGCTAAAAAGACGGTGATCGATGAGGAAGAGGATGATGAGGAGGAAGAAATTGAGGCTTCCTCTGCCCAGATGAAGGAAGTCTTGGAGAGGCTAGGCAAGACCGAGGAGTCGCTCAATGAGCTGCGAGATAGGCAGCTGATCATGCAGGCTACTCTCAACAACCTTGCCTGCCACCTGAAATTGGGGTCAGTACCTGATCATTCTGCTTGATTATGTCCTCCTTTGTGTTTTAGTTTAGTTTAGTTTTTTTTTAGTGTGTTTTTTTTTTCTTTTTAGTATTAGAGTCTGTGGAGTCATCGAATACCTCACCCACATTTTGCTCTGCAAAATGTGTGGTGAGGTAGGCGAATGACTCATTTTTTTTTGTGTTTGAGTCTTGACCTTTTTACGTCCACTACTTTGCTGTAAGCAAAGTGTGTGCATAGGGAGGCCAATTGTTTGTCAGTTAGTTTGTTGAGTTCAAGGTTGAGGCCTTCATGGATGGATTTTGCTATAAGCAAAGTGTGTGCGTAGGGTGTCTGTGCCGTGTGTTTTTATTTTTATTTTTAAATAGTTATGTTGACCAGCATGGAATAGTTGAGCAAGATGGTATGATGGTTATTTGTGCTTAATTGCTGCTTGTTGAACAGTGTTAAGTTTATGTATGCTAGAAGATGACTTGTATGATGGATTGAGTTGTGAGCATACTCTATGAGGATTTGAGCTTAATTGAATTCATTTGATGTATGTGATGATAGACATCTTGATTAGGAGGAACTAGAACTTGCTTGTACTTTGATTAATATTGATAACCTCTGAGATTAGATGATTTATGCATTTCTTTCATTAGCCCAGTGAGCTTAAAATGATTACTTGACATCATTATCCTTTGATAAGCCCCTTTGAGCTGAATTAATTCTTTCTATCACTTAAATATTGCTCTGGGCAATAGAAGAAGAAAAGAGCAGAAAGGAGATGGGGTACATCTTGGGCAAGAATAAGTTTTTGTTGATAGTTAGATTTGCCCAGTTTAAATAATGAAGGAGTTAAGGAAACAGAAAAAAAAAAAAAAAAGAGAAAAAGAAAAAGAAAGAAAAAATTCATAAGTTTCCTAGGAAAAGGTCGAAGCTTGAGCTTGGATGATAAGGTAAGGAATTGAGAAAGAACTGGGAACCCCTGTTGCCCGGTACGAGTTTAAATGATCCTTAGCCAAAGATCTAAATACTTCCTACCTTTCACCATAAGCTTAAACAACCTAGAAAGACCTAATGATGAGTTCTGAGGTTTAGAATAAGAGCTTTAGATTTAAAGGGCAGGCAAGCCTATGGTGTTACCAAAGTCAAGATGATATATGAGCGTGAAAATGAACTTAAAAACAAGAGTGATGAGTGTGGAAAGAATATCCTAGAGCTTACAATTCTGTCTTGACTTGTTTGATGGCATTGCACGTTCTTTTCCCTTCACTTGTAGATTTCTTTTGGAGATTGTTGTATTATTTTGGCTAACTCTCCAATGTTGATCTTGTGTAGAGTCTTTTGTTCTTCTGTTTGTGTCATGGATAAGTTGTTGGTGCACACTTGAGTACAAGTGTGGGTTAAGTGTGTGCGCATGATGAGTCCATATTTTGTGTATATTTTGTGTCTGTTTTAGGTAGTTTAGATTGAGTCTTTGTGTGTGTTTTGTTTAGTTTTAGTGTCTAGGAGGATATATACTGGGCAGGAGAAGGTCTGTTGCACTGCAAGTGGATTCTGGGATGGACAGAGTGTTTTGGTCAAACAGGCATTGTTTCTCTCCTATGTCTAGAAGGATAAGGAAAAGATGATCTAACTTAAATATCTTTCCTTATCCGACTAAATTTAGGATCCGCAAGGGATCTTTTGGAAGATAGATGTGACATACCATGTTGGGGTCGTGCTTATCAAGTATTTGCTTGCATTCCAAAGTAACTCGTGGATTCCTTCCATGTTAAGGACCGGCGGCCCAAATCCTAGCACTCGCCTATAAATATTGAAGCCTAGCTGCTGCGAAGGGACGCCGTTTTTATGTTTTCATCCTTGTTTACTTTGAGAGATTGTGAGGAAAAGAACAAGTCCTAAGGGCAACATTTTATTTGTGTTTTTGTTCGAACTATTTCCCATCGTTATTTTTGGCCGGATTTACTTTCTCGTACTTAGTAAGTTTTTAATATAGTTCTTATTATGAGTTCCTCAATTTATTGTGTTCGATATTTTACATTCATGTCTAGATAAGTTTTTATACTTGATTTGGGCAAGATAGTTAAGTGAATACTCAGGCTTGAGAGGTCTAATTCGTGCTAGATAATTGCATGCATGTGTTTCCAATATGTTAATGAGCTTGTTCAAATATGGTGTAATACGATTAAGGGGTTAATAGGCCGTTAATCAATTAAGACATATTAGATCACTAATCAATTAAGAGGTAGGAGTGTTTTTCATAACTTATCTTAGTTAAGATCGATTAGCATTAGAGGAAGGTGTCTACCCTACTGGGTTAGACGTGATGATTACTTGTTGGGCCTTTCTAGTAGTTAATGCTCCTTGGGTAAGAAACTGAACGATGACTCCGACAGAGGTATTGCCCAAGGTAGGGAGCCGGTGGTGCATCGCCAACTAAGTAATGATGGGTCAGGGAAGGGTTTGTTGGGAGCGTGACGAGTAAAACAGGATCTCAACATTCAAGTCCTATAACCAATGATGCATGCATGTGATGAATATATTTGCACCAATGATCAAGCTAGAGTTTTCACTTAACAATGTCTTTGTCCAGATCAAGTCATTTTTGTTATTGATCAAGTTATCTGTTTTCTTTTCAGTATTTATTTAAGTTCTCGAATTGGACAAGAGAGCCCTCGTGACCAAGATACCAAAACCAAACTTTCTTGTCAAGTGGATGAGGTTTCAAGAGATAGTAACAATCAACTCCTTGTGGATCGACCATGTACTTACTTGCTATCTATATAGCTGTGAGGATAGGCTACAAATTCATTTTGAGAGTGCGAACGACAGCCTCGTCATCCATCCATTCCATCACCTTATCGTATCCCCACTTACTTCGCTCTTCCATTACATGAAAAATGTCCTTATCCCTCAGCCCGTTTATCAGGGTGTGAAGTTTGACATCGTCTATGCGGTCGGCACTTGCAGGGCTGCAACATTATATCTGGTTACATAGCTCCGCAGACTTTCCTTCTCCTGTTGCTGGAAATTCATCAATGTCATTACAAAATAACTTTGCCATCAGGCATTGGTTAATTGATTTTCAAGCTCGGACGTAAAATCATCATAAGTTTCTATACTTCCTGACTTCAATTGCTTAAACCATCTCTGAGCTAGGCCCTTCAGGGTGGCTAATAGCACGCGACATTTAATTCCATCTTAATACCCTTACAATAATGCCACATTTTCAAATCTATCAAGATGATCATGGGGATCTGTCGTTCCATCATACACCAAATCATCAAAGAATCTGAAATTTGGAGGCAGCAGCTTTGCCATAATATTATCACTAAACGGCGAAGCCCTACTCCTTTGAAGCCCCACGGGGCGCCCTTCTAGTTTTTCTTTCATAGCCGCTAGCTCGTGGGCTACGGTAGACTGCCAAATCCTGTCATAAGCCAGTGTGTAGCCTTCCCCTGCTTTCGAGTCATGTGACTTTCTGTGCCGGCCTGGTTCATAGTCCTCATCAAATGAGGATTCCTGCCTGCTTTCGGAGTTTTTCTCCTCTAGAATACCATCCGTCGATCTTTCGGTGTCCCTTTTATTGTGGTGCTGTTGCTGTGTAACAACAAACTGGGCTACGACTTCCTTCGCGGCTTTTTCCAGCATGTCTTGAAGTTGCTTGCATGATACAGACAACCTTTCTTCGGCTTATAATTCCATTTTTCCTTTCCCCTTGGACTGTAGGGGAGTCTCCCCCTCAACTTAAGCATCACTATCAGCACTAGCAGCTACTCCATCACGGGGGTCAGCTTCTTCTCCCTTATTTGTCATAACTCTGCATTACATGAAACAGTAAGGCATTACTTAGTGAAGCTGGTTTTACATAATGCCCAAAACAGAGTTTAATTGGTAACATAGCAGACAAGTCGCATTGAAAAACGAAAATATATTTTAATGAATATTTTATTATTAGTGCTGCAAGTAGGGGTCTGATAGAAATACGATTTTTCTATCGCATTGTATACTAGCAGATATTTGTAGCTTAGAGACGGTGCTTTAGGCCATCAGGGATACGCTGCTTTCTTGCAGTGCTTTAAGCTGTCATAGGTGTGCGGCTAATGTGCGGCGCTTTAGGCCAGCAGGGGTGTGCAACTCTCCTTTGCAGTGCTTTAAGCTGGTAGAGATGTGCAGCTTACATGCAGCACTTTAGGTTGCCAGGGGTGCGTGACTCTCCTGCAGCGCTTTAGGCTGGAGGAGGTACACGGCTAACGCGCAACACTTTAGGCTGGCGGAGATGCACGGCTTACGCACAACGCTTTAGGCTGGCAGGAGTGCATGATTCTCTCGCAACGCTTTAGGCTAATAGAGCTACACGGCTTGCGCACAATGCTTTAGGCTGGCGGAGGTACACGACTTACACGCAACGCTTTAGGCTGGCAGGAGTGCGTGATTCTCTCGCAGTGCTTTAGGCTGGATTCCGACATACTTCGTATTGTGATGTCCTTTTTTACTTAATTGTTTATTAACAAAGATACTCGGTTTATTTCCAGTACGTTAAGCCGGAGCTCACCAGAGCTTATACGATAATGATATACTTTACACCATTCTTTTCATTCTTAATCCAAAGCACTTTTATTCATTCAATTTCATATATTACATAATACAATGTAATTATCTTGCTCGCCAATTACAAAATCAAGAAAAAAAAAATACCTCAAATCACAATAAGCACATCTGAGCATTCACACTCTTTAGTCTCGCATATAGGACTTCGATAATTCAGATCTCAATTCTAGCATATAAATATCATAAAAAATAGACTATAAGCTAACAAGCTAAAATTTCAATTGACTTCACAGTTCGCTTTAACCACATATGGGCGTTTTACAACATCACCCTTAGAGGGCAGATCACGTTTATTTCTCAGCGGAACTCGACAAGCATAAATAGAGAAATGAAAAAGAAACATTGAACTAAAAGCAGACTGAAAAATAAATCAACGCCTCAGCTCATGTTTCCCACAGACGGCGCCAGTTGGTAGAGCCGGATTAAAGCTCTACCAACGAAGGGAAATTTCCACTAAGTGAATGAAATGAAAGAAATGAGTCTCGGTGAAAGTAGCTGAACTACGTTCTCTTTTTCACCTATCTGGAATCTTAAATCTCCGATAACCTGCAAAAGAGACAAAGAAAAGTCCCACACCGGGGGTTTTGTCCGGTGAAGACTCTCCGACGCTCAAGTCAGTGTCTTGTGCGTGAAGAAAAGAGTAAAAGGAGATATGAAACTGAGAAAAAAGGATAAAGTTATATGAAAACAACGATACCTTAAGCTGATGGCTGGAGGGTTTTTATAGGGGGTAGCAATTCTAAGGGTAAGATAGGCATTCCACATTTAATTAAAGGGCTTGGGCTTGTTCTGGGCTGATAAGCTGGTTTAGTGGCTCTTGGGACTTTAGGAAAATACTTTTACCTCTTAGTTAAGGCCCAACAAGATATATGACGCGACCATCGTTTAGCCGCGGTAAAATACAATTTGTATTTTTCCTTGTCCACTTCCTAGGATCAGCTAGTCGGTAAATAAGGGTCGATCCCATGAGAAATTGATGCAATAATCTCTTGTAAGTATCCTGTCACAATGTTGGTTTGGTCTATTTCTACTATCGTCTTGGGCAAATCAAAGAAAAGTAAAAACTGAAATAAAACAAGTAAACAATCAGTATTAAAAGGCAATGTGGATTTAGGTTCGATTCAATGTGAATAAGTATAACTCGATCATAGGTGCATAGATATTCGCTACGTATGTGTGTCAACGGTTATAAGCAAACCGCGTCGTAGTCCTACTGTCACGCCTACAGCCATGACTTGCCCAACTCGTCCTTACTTGTGAATCCTGCATGGCATTCCCACCCCAGTCTTCCTAACTTACCCAACTCACCCCCGAGCATTCCTCAAGGGACATAGACTAGAACTAGCTGCTTTGGGCACTAGACGAACCCGTTCCGGCCCTATGAGATACGAGGAGCGTGAGGCAAACCTCTCCCGATCCCTGTTGGTCTAAGCTACCTCCCTTTTAAGGAATCTGCGCACTCCAATTGCCCATTCTGCAGCATGGTCTCTTGGCTCAATAGACTGCTTTGAAATCATTGCCTAACGCCTCGAGAACACACATATATATAGCTATCTTGCCCAATCAGACCTTACGAATTATAAAACACTTAAATCACATATCCTCTACCTAAACCCAGATCTATAGGTTTAGCTAGACATAAAATAAAGATCAATAGCAAAAGAGATAAAAAAAAAAAACATACTTGAATAAATACTTAAAAGATAGTCTGCCCAAAGTGGGACTTAACAGCAGAAAAGTAAATTGTATCTTGCAAGAAAGTAAATTGTACGAGTGAAAAGATGTAAAAAAGATTGTTTGAGGCTGCATGCATGAACATATATATAGAGTACAAGGATCATGGGCTTTGAACCCTGAAAACCCACAGGCGGGCCTTCAAACGCCAGCTGGCAGCTTCCTTCCTTGGCCGAGCAGGATCAGGATAGATTACTTATCCCTTTGTCTCCTAATCCGGGTAGAACATTCCTTCGTGGTTACTTCTCCTCCAAGGCATAAACTCCTTCCTTATTGGTCCTCCCGATGATGCCATATCAGCTTCAACGTCTAGATCCTTCGTACTCTTCCTTCCTTTTGCTTCTCCTTTGCCTTGACCAAAGTCCTCCTGCCATCTTGACCTCTTTGGAATGACTGCGCGCGGTCTGAATTGGTCATGTCGACTGGTACGGAGCAGCTACTATGTGTTTGGACTTCCGCCATCGGTATCTCTAGCTGCGAGCAGAGCTCCTTGACCATTGCATCGTATCGATGTGCTCACTTTCACGCGCAAATCACTTCCAAATGCCCAAGTTCCTGTCCTTCCCTGCCTACTACCAAAAGTGTCCTCCCAGACACTAAAACAGACTAAAAAGATACAAAACTAGACTCGATCTACACCTAAAAACACATGATGAGCATATAAAATATGGTCTCATCAACATATCCAATATCAAATATCACCCTAAAATCACGTGTTATGTTTTGACTACTAACTACTAAAGAACGTCTAACCTTTCTGAATTAATTTTGAAAATATAACGACGTAATTTGATGGCTTGAAAAAGATAGTAGAACAAATTCAGGTGGCCTCATACGACATTACGACTACTAGATGAAGTTCTCTCAAGCTGAGCTATAGGATACCATAAAATCATGGGGAAGTAGTTTGTGCTTATTACGCTCATCTGCTATCTTGTAGTGGTTGTTATGGTTTTGTGTTAAGTACTGAATTTTAGTGTTCTTACACCAACTCTCTTTTCTTTCTTGTATAACAGGTTATTCGAATGCATCTATGCGCCTGTGATTATGATTGGGTTACTGGTAAGTCTTTAGGCAATATTAGAATGCTCTCGACAGTGAGGGCTGTCAAATCTACCAATCACTTTCCTCTATCGATTTGTTAAGAATTGCTACCATGTTTTAGGAGATAAGCAAGTACTTTCAATAGTCCAACCAATTTTTTCTGGCTTTCTTGATGTTGAAAAAAGTTAAGTTGGTATCATGTCTTTGAACCATCATAGCTCTTTTTTTTTTTTTTTTTTTTTTCCATTTTGATACTATAGCTTCAACATGTTATGGAATTCTGTAATTGAGTGCTAGTTGATTTGCATATCCAAGGATAGAGAATGTAATGTATACTCTAGATTTCATGGTTGATGTGAGAGGACCGTTGATTAATTGCTAGGTGTGACTTTATGAGTGTGATATAAAGCTTTGCTAAGTTGAATAATAGCTTGTGCAGAATTCATGAAATAGATTTGTTGATCTATTTTCTTCACATGATGGGTATTTTCAGGTAGGAAACTCTTCATAAATTTGATGTTTCTAATGTGATTGACATGATCTCTTGTTCTTTGTTATATTTCATGGTTGAGAGTGCGTGAGATCGCATGAAAGCTTGTGTCTTCTGAAACTGTATCGTCATGTTGTCAACACTTCATTCCTCATCCGTGTGTTGTTGAAATGCCACTATTTCTGCATTATTATATCGTTTATTTTGGCTTAATCTGTATTCATGGGGCTGACTCTTTGCTTTGACATGTTATTTAATCTTGGAACAATAGCTACTGTTTTTCATCTACGATCAGGTCTTGTTGATGATGTTGTTATTAGGCACAGATTTGACCTCTTGTTGCTGTCATGATCCTTGAGTCTTCTAATCGCGTGCTTAAGGTAAGAATCGCAATTTTCTATTACTCACTCGCTACCCAAGTGTAGGGGCGAACTACAACATCTTCAGCTTGAATTTGTGGTAACTTGAACTTCTTTGGTACTTTTTAGTTTTTCATTTTTGTTTCCTTCTTCTTCGTATTCTCTCCATTACCTCGACTCAGAGTCAGACTCTGTGGTAGTTTTACTTGTACGCGACTCTATACGCTTTATTGCATTATTGGAGGTGAAGGGCTTAACAGAAAAATACAATAATGTTGAAACTGTGTGTTAAAGATGTAGAATGGGGGTGGTGAAGGTCCTACGCCTATGCTGACATTTGGGATTGATTTCATGCCATTTCTATCATTGTTTTCGATGTTGTTAGTTAAAGTTTCTTCTTGTTTAACTACAGTGAGGATATGGGATTGATTTCAATTAAGTGGCATTTTGTAGGTTTGATTTTCAAGTATTTGTGGGATTGATTGGAGCTATTATAAAGCATATTGTAACTTATGATCTTCTACAATACATAGAAGGTATTGATGTATGTAATTATTGAGAGGATGATGTTGTGTACATATATGTTTGCTATGGGTAGATGAGCGGTTTCAATGAAACATTGTGGGTAAAGCGATCAAAATGGGTAATTTTTTCTTCATTTTAATCATAATCTTGCTATATTTCTTATGATCCTATGTGTGAAGTAGTTGAGTTGGATGGATGATCTTAAAGAATACATGAAAAGCAACAACATGTGAAAGAAGATCTTTTAGATGGTATACACATGGAAATAGGAAATTGTGGTATGCAGAATTGGAAATTTGATGAATTAACTGAAAACTGTGACACTGTATATAGAGATAGGAAGATAGTTGGAGAGGAACTCACATGGGGGAGCAATTCTTGCAAATGATGGGCTCAATTTATTATCATTATTTATTATCATTATTTATTATCATTGATTAAAACATTACCTTTTTTGGATGTCATTCTCTCTCAATAATGTTCTTCTTGTAATCACATGCAATGCAAGTGGAGGGCCTTCCCAATTTATATTGTATTGTATACTATTAAATTAGTTTTGCCCTTTTGCTAACCGCCTCCTTTCTATTGCACTTCACCTTCCTCCAATCAAAATTACTTCCTCTTCATCTATGCGTAAATAATCAATAGTCACTATCTGTACTATGTGATAAAATTACCTACACATAAAATAACATCTTACAAAATTAGTTTTACATAGTAGAAAATTTAAGATATATTGATGAAATACAAACAAATGATCTTGCAATCATAAAGTCGTAAATTCAAATACAAGTCGAGTTCAAGAAGCAATCAAATCCACAGACTACTCCAACAAGAATCGATAATGGGAAAAAAATAATTTGGTTGTGTGTGATTTGGACTATTTAAAAAGGTTAAAAAAAAAACAATTTTTAATAACTTAAACCCAAATTAAGAGTGTCTTATCGTCGAGATAAAAATATATCATGATCTAATTAACGGTTAATCGTGTTGGCTTTTGAACCAATAGCTTGTAATTTATATCAGATGTACCTTAAACTTTGTATTGAGTTTGATATACCCTCTGCTCAAAAAAAAAAAAAAAAGAGTTTGATATACCCAAATATAGTTTCATTTAATTTTCTGGAAAAAAAAAAGGTGCAAGAAGCAACCTTCTCTCCGTTGATATTATGGGCAGATGATTTTCTTCTTATTTTTTAATTCCCATGCCAGACAAGTTTTGCCAGCCCACAAACCTCCCACTTATCCTTTCTCTCTTTCTAATCAAATAATAGTATTATACTATAATTATTAAGAAAAGAAAGTGTCATGCACCTCTCGAATTCCTTTGTTTTACTATTTAAAATAGGATTAATTTGCATCTAAATACATAAGATTTCACCAAATCCTCAAATTGCACGTAAATTTAAAGTTATGTTTCTAAAATGCATAATGTTTTAATTTTTTACAATTTTACTCCGGTGACCGTAATCCCGCGTGACACCCGGACTTGTCACGCTGGACTCGCCGAACGGTCAGCGCGACGACTTCGTTTTAGTGGCCGAAGGAAACGACATCGTTTCATATTATTTCACAATTTATAGCTTAATTCCCCCAATTTTATCAATCAATTAGGGCTTAGTGAAAGAGAAGAAGAGCGACAGAGTGGGTGAGAGAACGACGTCGGCGCGTTGGCCGTCCGGTGAGTCCAGCGTGGCAAGTCCGAATGCCACGCAGGATTTAATTTGGGGAAAAACGGTCACCGAAGTAAAATAGCAGAAAATTGAAACGTTATGTATTTTAGAAACATAATTTTAAATATGAGTGTAATTTGAAATTTTAGTGAAATGTTATGTATTTAGGTACAAATTATAATTAACCCTTTAAAATATGGCCCTTATTCGTGTAGACTTTAAACTCTTATTATCACTTGTATACACGTGTATATGGATGCAAATTTCTTATAATTACCTCAAAATTTCATTGACTTGACAATATTGCCCAACTACACGTTACACATCATTTTCTCACCGTATTACAAATAAATTATTAAGGATTAGTACGATTTGATTGTCAAATTCTTAAGATTCTAAGATCATTATTTTCAATATGGCAGTTAATTAGCTGGCGCGCAAGTTTACATATTTTATTTTATATTATATGCTAATTTTTCCTTTGGAATTATAGATCTCAAAATGGCTAAATTCACATCATTTTAGTACTAGTAAAAATAGAGAATTTAAATTATTTCAAAAGTGTGAAACAATTTCACAATTCCAAACACTCTAGTCTCGATGCTCATTTCTCAACGAAACAGCCTCTTAACTTTTTGAAATCGAAATGAAAAAGTTTAAACAAAAAGCAGTGATGACCATATATATCGACCCCAAAAAAAAGAAACAAAAATTCAGACCCCGAAAAATCACTGACACACAAAATAATTATCTCGCAAATCAGAAGAAAAAGCAAACAGCATCTTAGACGCGCGAGCATAACAAAATTAGGTATACTCGCGTAGGAATTGGCGGAGATGCCCACACATGGGCGCGTGAGAGGCTAACAACCTTATCAAAAACGTGAAGATTGAGGCAGAGCTGATTGCACATCGAAACCAGAGAAAAAAAAGACACATGCCCTTGGACGGCCAGGATTCATCTTCGGTCGACGCCAGCCGTTGATCTCCTTAACCCTAGTCAAACTTCAACTATGCTTGGTTACTGCCAACAGTGGATTTCATCTTCTCTCTCTATCTTTTGTCTATGATGAGATGAGATGAGATGAGATGAGATGAGAGTGTGTTTCAGCTTTACCCCTTAAACATGACCGAATGGGGCTAGAGAGAGAGAGAGAGAGAGAGAGAGAGGGAGGGAGGTGTGTAGGAGATGAGCTTACATTTTTTGCTCCTCTTTCTCTAAATGGGTGGTATCCGTTTCTTGTTGGATCTTAGTTTGCCTTCTCGTATTTTACTTTTTTTAGTTCCAATAAAATTTGGATCTTTCCGTTAAAAATTAGATCTTTTGGGGAATTTTTTTTCAATCGGCTCCGCGATTTGTGAATTTCAGTTCGATTTGGTGTTGAAGATCTAATCTACTCGAGATTTTTTCCGTATTTTTACCTTTCTTCTCTTCAACTCAGTAATCATCACCTTTTGATTTTTGTATGATGATGGTGATAAGTGAGCTCAGAATAAAATCTTTTTCCCTTATCTACTAATAATTTTTCAACAAACAGTTCTTCTCCTTCTCTCTATCTCTCTTGTTTCCCCAATTTTTCTTCTCTCAGATCCGCTCTCAAGCTGTGCGTCCGAGATTTCAGCATCGAATTTACCCAAACGTTAATAACTTTCAGATCTGTTTTCTTCCATAAACTAAAAAAAGAGTCTTCTTTCCTCACTGTGTTCATATCGCTAGGGTTCATCAGAGAGAGAAGGGAGGGAAAAAAAATAAGATGTGTTTGTTTCAGAGTGTGATGAATTACTTCCCGGAGGAAGTATTGGAGCACGTGTTCGATTTCCTGTCGTCGCACCGCGACCGGAATGCGGTGTCGCTGGTGTGCAAATCGTGGTACGGCGTCGAGAGATTCAGCCGTGAGAAGGTTTTCATCGGCAACTGCTACGCCGTGAATCCGGAACGATTGATTGCTAGGTTTCCGCGGCTTAGATCGTTGAGCCTGAAAGGAAAGCCTCATTTCGCGGATTTCAATCTGGTTCCAAATGATTGGGGCGGCCATGTGTACCCTTGGATCGAGGCGATGGCGAAGAGCGGAATCAATCTGGAGGAGCTGAGGTTGAAGAGGATGGTGGTGTCGGATGAGAGCCTTGAGCTGCTTGCCAAATCATTCCCAAATTTTAAGTCTTTGGTTCTGGTCAGCTGTGAAGGGTTCACTACCGATGGCCTTGCTGCCATTGCATCCAATTGCAGGTGTGTTTCGTTCACTGAGTTCGATTACTTTCTTTCCTGTTCGGCTGTAGACTACTTTTCTTGCTAAGCTTGAATTATTTCATACTGAATTTGTAGTTAATACATATATATATGTATATATATATATGTATATATATATATATATGTGTGTGTGTGTGTGTGTTTAGTGATTTTTGTGTGAAGCGGAGGATTTGGTTTGATGAATTAGATAAAGTTCGTTCTTTTTCGGCCGTGGAGTAGTTTTCTTGCTGTGTTGGGACTTGCTGGGCTTGAGTTTCTAATATGTAGTAAATTTGGTTGGTTTTGTGTTGTGAAGTTTGTTTGAATCTCTGATTTTGCTTAGCAATCACCTATCCTTTAAAGCATTCCTTGATTTGCCAACATCAATGCATTTTCGTGTCACAGATAGAATTGCTGGTTGCCCGTTGCTTAGATTAGATGTGCACGATAAGTGTATATTGAGATCATGCCTTGAAAGTGAAATAGCTTTTGTACAATTAATTAATCCTTCGTGTACTAGTATTAGGATTTGTATTCGGTTTCTTGTGTTAGTTGAGTTGTTGTATAAAGTATGCTCTCAGTTGTAGGAAGATGGATATGTTTTAGTTAGCTCTCTATTAGTTTGAGGATAATGCTTCTCGTTTGTTGATGGTTGGACCTTGCATGACAGGTTTCTTAGGGAGCTTGACTTGCAAGAAAATGAAGTTGATGATCGTAAGGGCCAGTGGCTCAGCTGTTTTCCCGAGAGCTGTACCTCTCTGGTCTCTTTAAATTTTGCATGCCTCAAAGGAGAGGTTAATGTCGCTGCTCTTGAGAGATTGGTTGCAAGAAATCGTAACCTCAGGAGTCTGAGACTGAATCATGCAGTGCCTCTAGAGGTCCTTCAGAAGATTTTGGTGCAAGCCCCTCAGTTGAATGATTTGGGTACTGGCTCGTTCATCCATGATCCAGACTCGGAGACCTACACCAAACTGAAAAATGCTATGAAGAATTGTCACTCGATTAGAAGCTTATCTGGTTTTCTGGATGTTAATGGACGCTGTTTGCCTGCTATCTACCCAATCTGCACCAGTTTGACATCTTTGAACTTGAGTTACGCGCCTGGAATCTACAGTAACGAGCTTATAAAGTTGATCTGTCACTGCAAGAAAGTAGAGCGCCTCTGGGTTTGTTCTTTCTTCTCTTTACCCTGTTTATTTGTAGCTATTTGTTTCTGTATATTCCCTAATCAAGACCGGGCTTAAAATTATACAGATTCTAGATACCATCGGAGATAAAGGACTAGGTGTCGTGGCCTCCACGTGCAAGGAGCTACAAGAGTTGAGAGTCTTCCCCTCTGACCTTTACGGTGTGGGAAACACAGCTGTAACCGAAGAAGGGCTTGTTGCTATCTCAGCTGGATGCCCTAAACTCAACTCAATCTTGTACTTCTGTCAACAAATGACAAATGCAGCTCTCATCACCGTAGCCAAGAACTGCCCTAACTTCATTCGTTTCCGGTTATGCACCCTCAACCCGGTTGTTTCGGATGCAGCAACCAATCAGCCACTTGACGAAGGTTTTGGGGCGATAGTACAATCATGCAAGGGTCTGAAACGGCTGTCAGTGTCGGGCCTTCTAACGGATCAAGTCTTTCTCTACATAGGAATGTACGCGGAGCATCTCGAGATGCTGTCGATTGCATTTGCTGGGGACAGCGACAAGGGGATGGTGTACGTTCTTAACGGGTGCAAGAAACTGAAGAAGCTCGAGATCAGAGACAGCCCGTTTGGTGACATGGCACTTCTATCGGACATGGGGAAGTATGAAACAATGCGATCCCTTTGGATGTCCAACTGTGAGGTGACGCTCGGAGCGTGCAAGGCGCTAGCAAAGAAGATGCCAATGCTCAATGTGGAGATAATCAATGAGAATGAGGCTGAGGCTGAAGCTGTGGTTGGGGCTAATGATGATAGGCATAGAGTTGAGAAGATGTACCTGTACCGGACGCTTGTCGGGGTTCGGACGGATGCACCGGATTTTGTTTGGACTCTGTAGAGGCGGCAGCCGGAGTGGAGCTGGTGCTGGCTGTTTCTCTATGTATTAAGTAGCTCTAGATCGTTAATTTTAGACATTACCACCTATTTTATGCATTTGCTAGTTCCACTTATTGTTAAATATGGAGGGGGTTGGGTTTATTCGATTGACTTCAGACTATGTATCATGCTTTTGTTTATATATCAACTTCTTCTCACTTCAATTGCTGCCTACCTTAATTGTTAGATTTTTTTTTGAACTCTCTTTTAAAAATTTTCCATGATCAACTTCTTAACTCAATTATGACAACCTTAATGGTTAAAGTTTCGTCTTTTTCTGTCTGTTTCTTGAAGAATGGTAAGAGGGTTTTCTGAATTTGGGTAGTTTTTTTTCTTCCCTGTGTTTCTTGAAGAATGGTAAGAGGGTTTTCAGAATTTGGCACGACACAAACCAAACCTCCGGCATGGCCTGAACTCAACCAACAAGGGAAGCATGCATGCTCATTAAATTCTTAATGAGAAGAGGAAAATAGCAGTACATCCTGCAATTAGCATTAGCTCATAGGTTCTTTTTTTTTTTTTTTTTTTTTTTCCCACTACATTTCAAATATCAACATTGGGATGGACATAGTCTATCTATCTATCTATATAAATGAGAAGTTGAACCATTGATAAATTGAACACCACATGATTAAAGAAGTAAATATATTCTCCATTTAAGGGTTCTATCATACAATGAAGGGCATGTCCAGAATCCAATTCAGCAACATGGAAAACATACTACTAACATCACACACACAGATGATACGAATAGACATTGTCATTAAAAATAAATAATCATATTTCCACGAACTGAAAATAATCGGAGCACTACGGTGCTGTCCTCATCTTTCAGTGTCAGAAGCAACATTCTTCCACTACACAACAGCAACAAAGGGCTGCAATACTGCACAAAGAACAATTTACCTTCACAATCATGATTTGCTTAAAAAAAGTGAAGAAAGTTACACCCTTAAATATACATCAAACCAAAGATAATACTCCTTCAGTTCACAAGTAAATGTCCAATTTGTGCTGGACACGGAGTTTAAGAACTGATAAAGTGAAAGTTAGTGGGATAAAAGTTAGGGTGTAGGAGTAGTGAGATAATGACAAAAAAGTCGTTGTAATGACAAGAAAGAGGTGGTATTGACCAAAAAGTAAGAATAAAGTTGTTGGAATGATAAAAATGTAGAAATAAAGTTGATGCGAGGTGGAGTCCTAAATGGCAAAGGGTAGTAATTTCTGTAAAGTAAAGAGGGTAGTGTTGTACGAAAAGGTAAACTGGACATTTACTTGCTAACACGTGTACTGTAACAAACTGGATATTTACTTGTGAACGGTGAGAGTAACTAATAATATATTTAAAAATAAGCATTCAAATAATTAAGACTGGTGGTATTGTTAACATTTTTAAGCCTTTCTTGATCATTCAATTCAGATCTCAGAGAGTGCTTCCATACATATTTATTTATCCTTTTTTCCCTTCTCCTTTGCTTCGATTATAGTACCATGGCTTAACAAAATTTTATTCTTGAAACATTTAAGCAACTAGCAAACACGCACAAAGAGGATGCTAACAGAAGAAAGCTCCATTGCACTCTCAAAGGATCGGTCTTCCAAATAATTTATACAATATCCTATAGAAATTACAGTCCGACAAAGTTTATCAAAACTTGTAACGGCTCTTAAAAAGAATGCCATGATCCTCAAAACTAAATACAGGGAAAATTTAGTTTTCCAGAGGGCGCCATGATCCTCAAAACTATACACCCCAAAAATTTAGTCCCATCAGTTCTCTTAGTTGTCTACTGCACACTGACTATGCAATGAAGCTCAGAAAGCTAATTAATGCGAAACCGTAAAGCTTGTTGAATGATTTTCCCGAGGTCACACTAAGATCATTGTCAACATTTTTAGCTAAAGGCACTAAACACCTTAGTATTCATATTCTATAACCACTATCTTCAATATTTTCTGCAAATTATACATATGCAACATATTTTAGATTTTCAATAAGATCCAATAACCCCTTGAGTAATTGAGTTGGAACAGTTCAATCAACATTCAATCATAGAACATATATACAATACAATCAATCCCAGAAGCCATCCAATCTTAAACAGAAAGGGAGAAAGAAAATTAGCATACCAGCCTCGGAAAAAGGAGCAACCATCGTCATCGTTGTGGTGATGATCACAATGGTAGACCTGGACAGGCGGCGGCGGCGGCGGCGGCGGCGGAGGATGCGGATGATATCCATGACAATGATCGAAATATCCTTGATATCCACCACCGTGCTGCGGCTGAGGAGGGTAAGGATACCCAGACGGCTGAGGAGGTGGATACGGATACCCCTCGTACGGTGGCGGAGGTGGCGCAGATGGATACGCCGCCGGCGGTGGGTACACCGACCCGTATCCTGAAAAATCGAAAAATCCAATTTCAATCAATTGATAAAATAAAAGTTGCAGGTTTTAATCAATCAAAAATGTATCAGGAAAGATCAAATTTGGGGAAAAAGAATGAATTGAAATCGAAAGATTAAACTTTTGATCGGAAAACTAACCTGGAGGAGGAAAATCTTCGTGCGGCACTTTCTGATAACTCATTTTGGATCAAAACGCCTAACTCTCCTCAAAAGTTTGGTTTTTGAATCAAATTTGTTCGACTTTGAACAACAGCTCAAGAAGATTTATCAGCAGAAAAAGATTTTGACAACAATTGGCCAGTTAAATTTGTGAAATTAAATAAATAAACTTAAAACACAATAAGGATTTTTTTCGTTTCCTTTTTTCGCTTTGGTAATTTTAAACATAGTCCCCAAATTTTTCGTTATAGTCACATATTAAAATATTAATAAATTTAATTATAAAAATACTATTATACTCTTATGGCCTCAATTTAAACCCAGGAACTTCCCAACATCAAGACTCTAAGTTGTAGCTCAAGTTCATTGGGTTGCCGCTTCTTTTTTACATTTACACGTACATATATTAATTTATAGGCATTGTTTTTACTTACTTTTTAAAGCCTTCTTTGTTTTTATTTTTTTCTTTTTTGTTTTTTCGATTCTTTTATTACTTTTTCTTTTTCATTATGTTGTTTCTTATTTGTTATTTATTTTATTTGTTGTTTCTAATTTTTTACTTTTTTATTATTTATTCTTCATATTTTTTTTAAAGTAATTTTCATTTTTTTCCATTTTTTTAATTTATTTTATTATGTTGTGTCCAATTATTCATTTTATTCCTTTTTAAAAATTTTATTTTTTAAAATTATTTACATTTAAAAAGTAATAGTTTTAAAACATTACATTTGTTCATATCAATGATTATTTTTCATTACGATAATAATTATTTGACCGAATTATTAAAAGTATAAGTTGTCATGAATAAAAGTAAATATTGTCGTGAAGAAAAGTAATATTTTTGAAATATTACTTTTGTTCATATCAATGATTATTTTTTTTCATTACGATAATTATTACTTGACCGAATTATTAAAAGCATAAGTTGTCATGAATAAAAGTAAATATTGTCGTGAACAAAAGTAATATTTTTGAAATGTTACTTTTGTTCATACCAATGATTATTTTTTATTACGATAATTATTACTTGACCGAATTGCTAAAAGTACAAGTTTGTCGTGAATGAAAGTAAATATTGTCGTGAAGAAAAGTTATATTTTTGAAGCATTATATTTATTCATGTCAATGATTACTTTTACTCACGACAATAATTACTTTATCAAATAATTAAAAGTACAAGTTGTAGTGAATAATAGTCAATATTATCATTAAAAAAAGTAATGATTGTGAAACATTACTTTTCTTCATATCAATAGTTACTTTTCTTAACGACAATAATTATTTAACTAAAAAACGATAAGTACAAATTATCGTAAATAAAAGTAAACATTGTCATAAACAAAAGTAATAATTGTAAAAATAAATAATAATTATTATTAATTTATCAATAAATGAAAATAATTAAAAAAACAAAGAAAGGAAAAGAAACTAAAACAAATAGAAAGAATAAGAAAAGAACAAAGAAAGTTAAATGTAAAAAAATAAGTAACTAATAATTGTTATTACTTTATTAATAAGTGAAAATAATTAAAAATAATAATTTAAAAATAAAAAAGAAAACAAAGGAAAATAAAAAGAATTAGGAGAAGACAAAAAGGAAGACAAAAAAAAGGGAAAAAAACACACACAAAAAGAATGCAGAATATGAAAAAAATAATAATAAAGAATTGTAATACCTAGAATCGAACCTAGGTGGACTGCCTTGGAGGGAAGTACCATTCCCGCTGGGCTAGCGGACCACTCGGCGAAATGTATCCACAAATGTAATTAATATATTAATAATCAACGCAAAAAAAAAAAAAAAAAATCTGGGAGCGTGGACGCGCAGTGAGGGCGCGTGTACCCCACACGCCCGACTTATGGGCTGGTTTCACGGGTCAACGGGTCATATAAACCTGGTTGTATAGTATACAACCGGTGTATAGAAACAATTGTGCAATTTATAATCCTAATTAAAATTTGAAGTAATATTTTATTCTATAACCCCCACTTAAATTCTAACTAAAATTAAAAAATATGTTTGTAGCCCCCATTTTATTTACACGTTATTTATGTTTTATAAACCGTAAAACTATAATCATTAATGTAGCCTCCTTTTGAAAGAAAAAAAAAAAAGACAACGAAGAAGCATAGGACATATTGTATAATCTCTAACATTCTATGTTCTATACCTATTGTATAAATACTTTTACAGTGGTACATCTACCTATTGTAAGTTTACAATAACTTTGAGATCATGAAAAATGATGCCAAAATAGCATTTATAAAGCATAACGCTGTAGTTATAAGAGAAGAAGGTAAAGATCTTCCAGTATATACTGAGATTGAACATTCTAACTTTAAACCTGTGTGTTTCGTTGCCTACCCTTACAAACATACAATGCAAATCATGATCCAAAGCATCATACACAAAAATAACCTTAAAAAAATCAAATTCAACGAACAAGAATCCGAAAACAAGTACCTCTTCATCCTCCTCAACGCCTGCGGGCTAATCTCGGAGCTCGACCCCTTCTTCATCCTCTTCATCAAGAAATCATGCCCCCACTTCAGCCTCCCAACCGTCACATCTCCACACAACAAAATCCCCCTCACCATCTGCCCCCGACCCCGCCGCGATTAGCTTCGCCGCCCACCCACTATAATTCTCCACATTCGGAGCCAGCGTCGTCCAATACGTGTGTTATGGGATGGGTTATTTTAAGCCCATTAAGTACCATAACTCAATGATTCTCGGCCCAGTCCAGTTAAGAGCAAGTAAGAAACTCTGCTAAGGCCCAAAGAAGCCTTCTTTTAGACAAATGTCCAATTTACCCTTAGGTCATCTTACTATAAAAATTGTTCTTCCTCTCTTAGTAAAAGGTATCTCACTCGCACTCACATCTTTCTACACTCTTCGCCTTCCTTTTCCCTTTTTCTTCTTGCCCAAGTCTTCTAACTTAGGCATCGGAGGGTCCTCACCGGACAAGACCCCTGGTGTGAGACTTTTTCTTTTGCAGGAATCGAGATCTATCATCTGGGGCAAGGAGTAAAAGACGAGGTAGTTCATTCGACCTTGAAGCGAAGAGGACATTTATCAGTTTTGTACCATTTCATCCATTTTTGTTTGTTGATATGGCGTTAACCTAGTCTTATCAACTGGCGCCGTCTGTGAGAAACTTGAGCTAGGGCGTCGAGTTTCCATTTTCTGTGCGTTTCATTTTCTCTGGGCTTGTAAATCTAAGTCAATGATAGCGAGAAAAGAGCCCGGGCATAGCTCTAAAGGAAAATGATTCCCGGTCTTGAGACGCTTGAGAACATTTCCGGAAGCTATGCTCGAGCGCCTTTCGAGGAAGGCTAGAGACTGTCATTTTGTTTCCTTACGTGAATCTACGGCCTTTTCTTTTGCAGCAAAGACTAATAAACGGAATGATATACTTGTAAAATGTAATTTATGAGATCAATCAATAAAAATAAACCAGATCTATTTAAATCATGAAAGAAATCCGTGCTGAATGGCCCGGCAGAGCTCTGTTGGACTCCAGCCTGAAGCGCTACGAGTGAGCCACGCATCTTTGTCGGAAGAACTTATGCCGTGCCGAACGGCCCGGCAGAGCCCTGCTGGACTCCAGCCTGAAGCGCTGCGAGTGAGCCATGCATCTCTGTCGGAAGATCTTATGCCGTGCCGAATGGCCCGGCAGAGCCCTGCTGGACTCCAGCCTGAAGCGCTGCGAGTGAACCATGCATCTCTATCGGAAGAACTTATGCCGTGCCGAACGGCCCGGCAGAGCTCTGCTGGACTCCAGCCTGAAGCGCTGCGAGTAAGCCACGCATCTCTGTCGAAAGAACTTATGCCGTGCCGAACGGCCCGACAGAGCCCTGCTGGACTCCAGCCTGAAGCGCTGCGAGTGAGCCACGCATCTCTGTCGGAAGAACTTATGTCGTGCCAAACAGCCCGGCAGAGCCCTGCTAGACTCCAGCCTGAAGCGCTGCGAGTGAGCCACGCATCTCTGTCGGAAGATCTTCTGCTGTGCCGAACGGCCCGACAGAGCCCTGCTGGACTCCAGCCTAAAGCGCTGCGAGTGAGCCACGCATCTCTGTCGGAAGAACTTATGCCGTGCCGAACGGCCCGGCAGAGCTTTGCTGGACTCCAGCCTGAAGCATTGCGAGTGAGCCACGCATCTCTGTCGGAAGAACTTATGCCGTGCCGAACGGCCCGGCAGAGCTCTGCTGAACTCTAGCCTGAAGCGCTGCGAGTGAACCGGACCCCTAAAAATGAACATATGAAATTTCCAAATATATATATATATATATATATATATATAATCGCACGCCATTACATTAAGCGTTAATGTTCATTGTATTTCACGACTGAGATATTTATGTGAAAAACTTGAATCCTTGTTTCTTGGAATTTTCAGCAAAATGGCGACAAACGAGAAAAAAATAGAACTACGAGATGGAGCAGAAGCTAGTGGAGACAGTGAGATAAGAGTGGAAGGGGACACTCCTGATCAATCTAAAAGAAAGGAAAAAATGGAAGCCAGGCCAGAGGAAGCCTTGTACATAACTCCAAATCAGTTACAAGAACTACTCACAAAGGTGGTAAATACAGCGGTAGCAACTCAGCTGCAGAATCAGTAGAAAAAAGAAATGGAAGAAAAGGGTGATGAAAGCCAACAAAACGGCAAGGCTGAGGACAGGCAAGAGCGCTCAGCGAGCCAACACTGCGAACAGGAGTATTTCAGGGCCCGACCATCTCCGAAATTGGGAGGTTATTACATCCCTAATCAGGACATAGCTTGGCAGAATACCATGTCACGTGAAATAGCTTCCATGAAAGAAATGATTGAAGGAAAATCTACGGGGCATAAAAGAAACAAGATCTCCCCATTTAGCGATAGCATCATGGCCGAGCCCCTACCTCACCACTTCAGGTTAACGGCAGATCTCGTGTATGAGGGAACGACTGACCCACAGGACCATTTAGACTGCTTTGAAAATTTGGCAATGTTGCAAGGATACTCCGACGGAATTAAGTGTCGAATGTTATTAGCTACTCTGAAAGGACTTGCCCAGAGGTGGTTCAGCCAGCTAAAACCACGAAGTATTGAGACGTATGAGGATTTCGTATCTCAATTGGAAAATCAATTTTCCAGCGCCCGCAGACAGAGCCACTCAGTAATGACCTTGTTAAACTTTCAGCAGCAAGAGAGAGAAAGCTTGGGAAGTTACGTAACTAGATATAATACGGCAACCCTACAAGTACCTTCAGCAGCGGACGAAGTCAAGGTATATGGTCTAATAAATGGATTAAGGGATAGGGACATTTTCCATGCGTTAGGAGAGAAAAGCAGAGAAGGATATGACAAGGTAATGGAGTGGGTGGATAACAGAATAATTAGCGAATAGGCATGGGAAGCCAAGTGCGCAGAAGATAAAGCCAAAAACAAAAGCAGGAAATAGGAAACCTCAGACAAGGGAAGAGGAGCAGAGCCCCCGCGAAGGAACCCTATGGATAGAAGATTTGCAGAGGAGGGCAGACCTTCTCGCATGGATAGAAGGTTTGAGACCGTGAGAGAACCACTAACCTCTATTCCAAGGAGCAGTTTTTCCGGGAGAGCATGGACGCGCGGGCGCACACCATATACAGAGCTAACAGTGCCGCCATCAGAGATTTTGAACATAGCCCCAAGACTCTTTCCAGTAGCATATACCGCAGAAAATGGGCCAAAACCCCCACCTTCTAATCTTTTCTACAGATTCCACAGGGATTATGGGCACGACACAGATGAGTGTCGACACCTCAAAGATGCGATTGAAAAGTTGATCAGAGCTGGAAATTTTCAGGAGTACATACGTATGAACTGAAATAATAGGCCCATGAATTAGAGAGGACAGGATAGACGAGGATATCCGCAAGGAAAAAGAGAGAAGCCCCTAGCGATTAGAGGGCCAGAACCCCCGCAACTAGTAATAGAAGGACCAGAAATTCAGGAAGAAAAAATGCCGTTCCCAAAAAAGCAGAAATCAATCATGATGATAGTAGGCGGTCTCATCAGCGAGAACTCAGGCCAGGCACAGAAGAGAGCTCAAAGAATTGTGCGGAATCCCGACCTTTGGAATATAGGTGCTGTCCAGCCTCAAGACAGTACACCGGACCTGAGTTTTAGAGATAAAGACCTGACGGGAATTATCACCCCGCAGGACGACGCATTGGTAATTACAGCGGAAATAGCGGGGCATGATGTCGCGAGGATACTAATAGACACCGAGAGCTCTGCAGACATAATTTTCTATAGTTGCTTTCAGCTCATGGACACAAATGAAGCATTGGTGCCTGTCCCCGCAATGTTATCAGAATTTTCACGAGGGGTAGTGGCACCTCTAGGAATGGTCCGCCTCCCAGTGATAATGGGGAATGAAGAGATAAGGAAAATGAGGATGGTGCAATTCTTAGTAGTTGATGCACCCAGTTCTTATAACATAATTTTGGGAAGGCCATCCCTGAATGCTTTTCAAGCCGTAGCGTCGACATATCATATGAAACTAAAATTCCCAGTAGGAAAAATGGTAGTGGAAGTCAGAGGAGATTAGACTAAGTCCAGGTCCTGTTATGCCAGTGAAATAAAAAGAGCCAGAAATCAAAAGGGAAAACGTCCGAGAGAGGACGAGGAAATGGCAAAACCAGTATCTGGGACCAGTGGTCAAACTTCGCCATACTCACCCAGAGTGGGGGTTGTAGTGAAGATCGAAAAAGAAAAATTAGAAGAATTGAAAATGGACCCGGAACCCAGACCTACTATGATACCCGCAGAAGAGACCATGAATGTAGAGCTGTACGAAAACAAGGTCGGTTTTGTAACCAAAGTCGGTGTAAAAATGGCACCTGAGGAGCAAGATAGAATAATAGCATGCTTGAGGCGGAATGCGGACGTCTTTGCCTTCGACACAGATAACCTGCCAGGCATATATCCTCACATAGCGACGCATAAACTAAACATAAACCCAAAGGTCAGGCCTATCCGTCAGAAGCTCAGACAATTCGATGATGAAAAAGAAGCAGCCCTAAGAGAGCAAGTCCGAAAGCTCCTACAGGCAGGATATATCGTCAGGATTCAATTCCCTAATTGGCTATGTAGCGCGGTGATGATCAAAAAGCCAGGAGGTAAATGGAGAATGTGTAATGACTTCAGAGATCTAAACAAAGCATGTCCTAAGGATCACTACCCCTGCCTCGCATAGACCAGCTAGTAGATGCTACCGCTGGGGCAGAACTCCTTTCAATGATGGACGCTTACCAAGAATAATATCAAATCCAGATGGATCCAAACGATGTCGTGAATGTATGCTTCATTACCTCTATCGGAACCTTCAGATTCGTTAGAATGCCCTTTGGGCTTAAAAACGTAGGAGCAACATACCAAAAGATGATGGACACTATCTTCGCAAAAATCCTCAGCACTCATACCAAGGTCTACGTTGACGATATTCTGGTACATAGCACCAAGGCGGTCTCACATGCTAAAGACTTGGAGGAGGTATTCGCGATTGCCAGAGCCAACCGATTGAGGCTGAACCTGGCTAAATATCTTTTCGGAGTCAAGCAGGGAAAGTTCTTGGGTTACATGGTTACCCCTGAGGGAATCAAAGTTAACGACGTAAAAGTACATGCCATAATGGAGATGCAACCACCCAAAAACGTCAAGGACGTACAAAGCTTAAATGGCAAAATAACAGCGCTGAGCCGTTTCATTTCCAGATCTGCAGAGAAAAGCTACCCGTTTTTTAAAACACTGAGAAAAGGAGCCCGATTTGAATAGACCACGGAATGTCAACAAGCTTTTGAAGACTTGAAGAAGCATTTGACAGAACTCCCGTTACTAGCTAAGCCAGAACCTAAAAAGATATTGTACTTGTATATCGCAGTGGGATAGCAAGCCCTGAGTGCAGTATTAGTAAAAGAAGAAGGAGCTAAGCAGTGCCCTGTCTATTATGTGAGTCGGTTGTTGCAAGTAAGTAAAAACACATATATAATAATAAAATGTCGTCACCTTGCTCACTTAAGAAAATGAAATCCTATTCTCAGGGACCAGAGGAGAGATATTCAGAAGTGGAAAAAGCAGCACTGGCTGTTATGACCACTGCGAGACGATTAAGGTAAAAGGAGCAGATACAATTATGAATAAATAGTAACCAAAGGCTGAAATGAAATGAACTCAATACACAAGTAACTATAATGCAGGTACTATTTCTTAGCACACAAGGTAGTCATACGGAGTCATTGGCCTTTTACCCAAATCTTCGGCCGGCCTGATTTGTCAGGAAGAATGGTAAAATGGGCAGTCGAATTGGGAGAGTACGACGTAGGCTTCGAACCCAGAACTGCCATAAAAGCCCAAGCTCTGGCGGATTTTATCCAGGAGTCTACCAGAACAGCTGAAGAAGAAAAAGACTGGATTGTGGAAGTAGACGGAGCAGCAAACATCAGAGGCTGCGGTGCAGGAGTAGTAATTGTTAGACCCGACGGAGAGGAACTACGATTTGCCATATGTTTCCAATTCAGAGTATCCAACAATGAAGCCGAATACGAGGCACTGATCAGGGGACTGAGAATGCTTTGAGAAATGGGAGCTAGGAAGGTGGTAGTCATATCTGATTCCCAACTGATTACACAACAGGTTGAAGGAGCATGCGAGGTCAAAGAGGAAAGAATGATTAAATACTCGGAAGTGGTAAAAGATCTGCGAAGCAAATTTGACAAATGTCAGATTGAACAAGTACCGAGAGAAAAAAATGCCAGGGTTGACCAGTTAGCCAAACTCGTCAGCACATCGAACCTTACTGCAGGTATACACATCCTCATGATAAAAATACGTTTTGTCCTAATGGGCGAACAGTACTTCAAAATAAACATGTTGTTTTCAGGAAATACGATCACAATGGTAGTTGTGGAGAAAAAGATTCAAATAATAGAGGCCTTAGCTATTGAAGGTGAAACAGACTGGAGAGCTCCAATAATTCACTACCTACGAACAGGAAGAAAGATGCCAGGCCTGGACAAATCCATCAAAATTAATTATTAGCAGTACTGCCTTGCTGGAGGGCAGCTCATGAGAAGATCCTTCACGCACCCTCTATTAAGGTGCATCGGAAAAAAAGAGGCTAGTTACGCCATAAGGGAAGTACATGAAGGGGACGCTGGCAGTCACTCGGGCTATAGAGATACTGTAAGGAAAATCATCAGAGCAAGTTTTTATTGGCCCACACTCGCAAAAGACGCTAAGGACTTCGTGCAAAAGTGTGACAGATGTCAGAAGAACGGGAGAATCATACATATTCCAGCAGAGAACCTGGGAGGTTTGTACTCCTCTTGTCCATTTGATAAGTGGGGAATAGACATCGTAGGGCCATTCCCAAAGATAGATCGAGGCAAAAGGTTCATAATTGTCGCGGTAGATTACTTTAGCAAGTGGACAGAGGCCGAAGCAGTACCGGCAATCACTACAACTGCAGTGCTGACCTTCATCTGGAAAAACATAGTGTGCCGTTTTGGAGTGCCGCGAATCCTGGTCTCAGACAATGGATCCCAGTTCAATGGCCGCAGGATGAAGGCATGGTGCAAAAGTATGGGAATCACTAAGAGGTTCGCATCAGTCAAGCGCCCCAAAACCAATGGGCAAGTAGAGGTCACTAATCGATTTATTGTGAGTGGAATCAAGGCGCGTCTAGAAACCGATAAGAAAGACTGGGTCGATTCACTAGACTCCGTCCTCTGGTCATACAGAACTGGAGTTCGCAGCACTACTGGAGAAACGCCAAGTACCCTGATATATGGAACGACCCCAGTGACCCCTGTAGAAATCGGAGTGAAATCCTGGAGAGTCTTGAACTATGATGAAGCAGAAAACAACCAGTCAAGGAGGGAAGAGCTGGACCTGGTGGAAGAAACTCGGAACGTTGCGAAAGCCAGGGTAGAGGCCTATAAAGAATCCACTAGAGCTCGACATGATAGCAGAGTAAAAGAGAGGAGGTTCGAAGTCGGGGATCTGGTGTTAAGGAGAGCTGATGCATTGAAGCCTCTCAGAAAGTTGGAGCTGCCATGGGAGGGACCATATAATGTGGCAAAAGTGTTGAAGGGCAGGGCTTACAAACTAATCAGGCCGGGAGGAAAGAAACTACCTCGCCCATAGAACGTACAAACTTGAAGAAGTATTATGTTTAGAAAAGCAAGAGACATGCCAAGTTTTTCTTACTGATTCAATTAAGGTGATTGCATACACCATTTCTTTCATCTAGCAGAGTTTGTTAGTTTTAATCAAGACTTTTGTATAAGTCATTTTCTCCCTTTACTGATGAAACGATGTTGATTGAGTGTTAAATGAATTACAATCTCTATTGTTCCCAAAATTTAACCGCGTTCAGAAGTGACATCTCGAAAAGCACAAGGCTTGGCACATTCGAAACAGACTAGACTTTTTATAATAGCTAATAGCACGAAAACAACGCAATAAGCTAAATTCAAGTAAAATTTCATCGAAAGACAAAACATAAGAAATTTTCCACCTTCATCATTCATCAAAACTAACAGTACCAATACATCTCAAGAATAATCAGCAGAGAAAAGTATGAACCCTGAACCCTGAACTTTGAACTCTAGCAAAACACATGGTAGGCTAAATCTGCCTTAGCAAACCTCACCAACAGAAGAAAGACCGGAAGTCCCCTGGCAGACTTAGTTGACAACGGCTGCGCTGGGATTATCAAGCCACGCACCTAGACAAGCTTCTGACGAGAGAAACCAGATCTTCCGTTCACAGAGAAGGGGACTCAAAAGTGCATAAATCTCCAACCCTGGGTTTCCACGTTCTCAACCCCGTCTTCGATGCAAAAGGCGCCAGGGCAAGCTCCAACAGCCATAAAAGAGCAGCCTGGCCTCAACATCCATCACTCTCTCCTTCTGGAGTAGAAGCTCTGGAAGTCAGAGCGGACCAGAAGGAGCAGTCATCAACTCCCAATGATGGCGGAAATCTAGGGGAAGCACACCCAAGCACCTCAGAAAATAAAAAGGACTCGGAGACAGACCCTGCTATTCTAAAGGTTGGAAAATCGCAGGATCGCCTCCCTTAGGATCTTCATTTCTTGCCCCACTTGCATGGTACAGAGGTAACGATCAGAGGAGAGGAGATGAAGATCTAAGCCGTTAGCAACCAGACATCAATAATCCATATCAGATGTCTGACTACTACAAGAGTCACATCTCAGATATATGACTACAACGAGAAGAAGACCAATATGGGTCTCAGAACTGAATCAAAGGCTGAGCGAGGAGAGGGAATAAAAAGAAAAAATGAGAAAAACATAGCTCTCATACGAGAAGAAGGGGGCAAGCAAAGACAAAGAGTCATGTTAATGACATGTAAGAGGGAAATAGCAGGTAAAAGATAAGAGGTAAAATGAGGAATTTATAGGCATAGGGAAATGACCCAAGAATTAATACGTCAAAGGACAGTTGTAACAATAATTACCATAGTTATTTATGAGTATTTAAATCCCCTTTACCCATTTTTCTGATAAAAAACAAATGGAAACTTTCCTTTTCGGAAGCATTTTTTCCTAATGTCAGTCTTTTTACCTTTTTTGGATTCCCGAGATAACCTCGAAGAAAGAAAAAAAAGGAAAATGAAGGCTTAAACAAGATACGTCAGAAACCAGTCAAACAAGACAAGACGTGAGCAGCGCACAAAGGAAAACATATATTTTATTTCATTCGTTTAAAATACAAGCGGAAGTTGAAAGGCAAAATAGCCCACAATCAGTCCTGGGTTTGAAACCAGAGATATCTATACATACTAGACTACATCAATCTTCTAATACTAAAATAAATATAAAACATTACTAGAATGTGAAAGGCCAAAAGGTCCTGGAATATTTTAACCGCACGCAGCAATATTTGCTTCTCGATAAGATGAGTCCTAACGAAAAGTTTTCCTATAAAAAGACTGCAACTACGGGGACGCGGAGATGAGGCCGCGCCAACGACTGTTCCCAATGTCGGGATACATCCCTTTTCCTGGACATAAGCCCGAAAAGAGAGCCCGATCGCTATGACCGCGGTAGGCCAAAGCCAACATTAGAGAACGTTGTGGTTAGAGCCGAACAACAACTCCCGCCATTCGAAGATGAGAGGAGATGAGATCGGCCAAAGGCATTAGATGTATGACCACAATAAGGAAATAGTAAGCTGCTGAAAAAAGGTCCAGTGAGGAAAAAGAAAGGAGATTTCATGCTGCCATTTTTCGGTGTGAGGCTGGTAAAGCATCACAGCATGCGTGGATTTATAAGAAGAGGAATGTTCATCAATTAAGATAGGACAAATTTATAGGGGGTAGGTGAGAAAGCGACATCTCTAAACCAGAAGTGAGTATGTGGGCATAATTTTTACCTACCGGTCAAATTTTGTGTTGGTAATGAGAAAATACAAACGAAATCATAGTGAAACAAGTTTCGAATAACTAAAAGATCCAAGAGTTAAAAATAAACTAGGTAGTAATCAGCAGCATTCATCAGATGAGAATACCAAAATAATTGGGACCAGAAAAACATAAAACAGGACTGAATTTCATACTCCCACCAAAACTAAAAACCAACGCAGTAGTTACAAAAAAGTCACCAAAAGACTCGACAAAATCAAGGGTTGGGTCTACATTCTAAACATCGGGGGCGACCACGGAGCTGGCGCTGGGGAGAGAAACATCAGCAAAATTTGTCAGCTCTGGATCAAGACGTACGAAAGGCTGCTTTGCCGCAAGGAGGCTTAGGTCCAGCTCTTCAGAAGAAAGGAATTCATTAAGTGTCGACTGTAGAACATCTTCCCACCAGGGGAGGTCTGGAGCTGTGAAGGGATCGCGTACTGGCCAGTGGTCAGGTATGTTTGGAACCTCGGCCACCATCTCTTCCTGTTTAGGGTAGGCACCCTTCAGACCATAGGTGTAAGCGAAGCCCTGAAGATACCCTGCTTGGGTAAAATGACGAACGTCAGGAGCGAGATCCTTGCAGAACTGAACACTGCTACGATATCCCTGTATAATCCTATTCCTCAAAGTCTCAAGCAAGCCTTGTCCCTGGGGAGTAATGAATAATCGTCTAAAGCAGTCCCTCACCCCTGCTGACCGGCCCACTTCATACCCTCGCTGCAACGCAGTCGACACTCGTTTCAGCCTTATGCCTCTCCTTCTCTAATTGGGCTTCCAGATCTTTAATCTTGTCACCTAGATGTCCAATAGTGGTTTGATAGCCACTCTTTTCTTTATCAAAAGACTCAAAGTCCCTAGTCAAGGTCTGATGCTTAGCCAGAAGAGCCTCTTGAGCCCGCTGCAAATCCACCACTTCTTTCTCTTTCTCCTGAAGACAAGAGGAAAGATCAACCCTCACCTTGACAAGTTCCTGCGAGAGTATCCCAGACTTGCGTTCAGCCGCCATCAGCTTTTGTGACAAAGTGTTGCCTTCCTCCCGGAATTCAGCACCCAAGTAAGCCAAAGCCTAATAAGCCAAAATAGAGAAGTAGAAATCATGAACGTCGAGCAGAACCTTAGCAAGACTGATGACGGACAAGTAGCAAGGAAAGATGTTTACCTGAACTAGGCGAACACCGATCTGGGCCAGCCTACATTCAAAAGACTCCCCCTTAATCTTTTCCAAATCCTGGGGGGTCGACAAAGAGTGAGAAATGAATTCCCCACACGTGTCCGAAGAAAGCTCGAGCATCCCAGGGAAGTTGCTTCCTGTTACACTTAAGAATGAGGAACTGTTGTGAGCAGATCCTGAACCCTAAGCAAAAGCCTCCACTATCCCCTGCAGGACATTGGTGGGGATCAATGGCGGAGAAGCCGTCGACCCAGCAAGAGTCGATCCGGAGGGAGCCAGAGAAATAGAAGCCGTCCCTGAAGGCACCAAGGAAACAGACGCCTTCCTAGCTACAGACTGTTGAATAGGAGAAACCAAGTCGCGGTTTCTTTTCTTCTTCTTTTCCTCGTGGGCGGAAGCAGAGGCCGCCTTAACATGAGCCCTTTCGTCATGGTGCTTCCTTTTCTTCTCCCTTTCTGCGGCTGCTTTGTTCTCTTCCAAATCGGTCGCGGTGGAGGAGGAATGCCCGCGGCCGGAGTGTGACTTCGTCTTCTTCAGAGAGGAGCTGGACAGAGCCCGCAGAGCCGAGGTTGTTTTAGCTCTATCCTCAATCAATAGAACTGAAGGCGACGCTACCCTATCCTCGGATCGTAGAACAGCAACTAATGCCACTCTACCTTCAGTCTGAACAGGCTCTGAATTACCAATCTCAGTCAGCCCGAGAAGGTCTCTGGTGGAGGAATGATCAGCATCCGTGATAGCCAAATTGTCAAATATCTCATCTTGCTTAACCTCCACCGCTGACTCCAAGTCTCCAGTAGGGGGATCATTTGGCACCCCTAGGCTGGCCATAAAAGAGTCCAAGTCCACATCCAAATTAAACTTCCGAGCAAGAGATTCTTCAGCCATGGCTGCCAAAAGAAATTCGGCAGGTTATAGATAAAACAGTGAGAAAAACAATAAGAACGCACACTCAAGAATGGGGAACTACCAGTCTTGTAGATCTTGGGGGGATGACAGGGATTGCCCATAAGTCCGAAGCGCCGAAGAATGCGCGGAGAGCACAATATCTTTATGATGTTAAAGTTATTTGATTTCCCTTTTCTCCCCTCACTGGGATTCTCGATATCAGCAAATAAAGACAGAGCTTCCATGACTCTAGCATCTTGGGGAAGGATTTGAGCCAGAGTGTTGCGATGAGCAGGATTCTTAGCACCTAATACCCAAGTACGGGCAGAGAAAGGCCAGTATTCATCTAAAGGCATAACGGCAAAGGATTTCGTCGACCATTTCTTGTCAGTACTCTCCGGAGAGATAGCAAAGCGGGCAGGGCTCAGATCGAGTTCGGAAACAGTAAAAGTACTTGCTACTCTTTTGGATATCAAAGCAATATATGAAAAGGCTAGAATAAGGTTCGTAATGATAACTCGAAAAAAGGACATAAAACCCTAATACAGTATGGATGGCAGAAGGGGTAAGCTGATTAGGCATAATGCCATACTCTCTGCACACAGCACACAAAAATGGATGAAGAGGAAACCTAATCCCCGCCAGCACTTGGTTGTACCAGAAAATCACGGCTGGGAATGGGACCTGGTTTGCGAAATTATTGGGATTAACGGTAGCAATGACGAATTCGTCAGACTTAAGTACGCGTTGAAGAGTGTCAAATTCACCCCCCATCAGCTGAGAAGACCCCGACATAGGCTTAGTCGAAGTATTGATTGGATGCCTAAGAATTTCTTTTAACTTCCTCTCCCCAACCTCTTTCCTAACCCTAACCTGCTGTCGTTTAGAGCTATGGGCTGGATTACTCAACTCGAAGCGCCCCGAAGAGGCGGCTCCCTCTGAGTCAGTATAATTGGAAATCTCCTCTTCTAAACTAGTGTTAAGAGATTGTTCACCGGAATTCGACATTTCCCTCCTCGCCCCTTTCTTTTTCTCAAAACCAAGTACGCAAACACCGAATATAAAGAAAAATTGATTACTGAAAAGATGCCGAGAAACGACGAAGATACCTGATGATGCCTCAGTAGAGGCCAAGAGGGAAGGAATCAAGAGAAAAGGAGTGAAATAAAGAACCGCTTGTCGCCGGGTATCGCAGGAAAAATCATCCGAGCCGCAGAGAAGATAAATCTTAGAGGAGAAGATGAGTAAAGTGAAAAGGAGAAATTAAGGCAGAGAGAGAAAGAAATCGAACTGACAAAATGTGCAAGTCGATAGAACCAACCACCCAATTTTCAAAAATTGGCGCAGTTCAATGATTATCATCTTACGGTGGAATGGCAAGAGTCCCTCTCTACGGACGGTCGAGATCGAAGCAGTAGTTAGAACATCCAAACGTGGCCTCACACTTATTCATTTTCTTTTCTACTCTAAGTGACTTGATAAAGCCACGTCACTAGAGTAGGGGAGGGTAGTTGTTATGGGATGGGTTATTTTAAGCCCATTAAGTACCATAACTCAATGATTCTCGGCCCACTCCAGTTAAGAGCAAGTAAGAAACTCTGCTAAGGCCCAAAGAAGCCTTCTTTAAGATAAATGTCCAATTTACCCTTAGGTCATCTTACTATAAAAATTGTTCTTCCTCTCTTAGTAAAAGGTATCTCACTCACACTCACATCTTTCTACACTCTTCGCCTTCCTTTTCCCTTTTTCTTCTCGCCCAAGTCTTCTAACTTAGGCATCGGAGGGTCCTCACCGGACAAGACCCCGGTGTGGGACTTTTTCTTTTGCAGGAATCGAGATCTATCATCTGGGGCTAGGAGTAAAAGACGAGGTAGTTCATTCGACCTTGAAGCGAAGAGGACATTTATCAGTTTTGTACCATTTCATCCATTTTTCTTTGTTGATAAGGCGTTAACCCAGTCTTATCAACGTGGTCGAGCTCTTCGCCACCTCCTCCTCATTCCCCTTCATCTCCTCCAGCGATACCTCCCTCGCCACCGCCCCCACCACCCCTGCTCCACCACCGTCGCAACCTTCTCCCTCGCCACCTCCCTCGTTGTTTTTCTTTTTAAAGGAGGCTATATTAATGATTATTGTTTTGGGGTTTATAAAACATAAATAACGTAAATAAAATGGGGGCTACAAACATATCCTTTAATTTTTTTAGTTAGAATTTAAGTGGGGGTTTATAAAATAAAATATTACTTCAAATTTTAATTAGAATTATAAGTTGGGAACTATAAGAGTATAATAGTACTTTTATAATTAAATTTATTAATATTTTAATAAGGGGGCTATAGTGAAAGATTTGGGGGCTATGTTTAAAATTACCCGGCCGTTAATTTGGAGCAATAGCAGGCCCAACCACTGAATTGTGTATTGTTGTAATATATATAACCCAAACATTCATCTAACATTCTAACCTACCAACGAAGATTTGGATTTAATCTATCTATTGTTTTGGATTAAATCCATATCATCTTCTTTTTTATGAATTCATTCATATCCTCATGTAAATATAATTATTTTTTTTCCTACTAATAGTTACACATTCATAAAAATAATAATCGTACAAAAACCAATATTCAAAGTTCTCATATCAGAGCCGATGAAGCCTAACTCAAGTGGTTGTCTGAGGTACAACAAGTCTCTATTTAGTGAAAGGTTTTGGATTCAATCTCACTTAAAAGCGGTGTAGTGTATTCCCACCTTATTTGGTAGTGTAGTGGTCCGCCTGCGGGCGGAGTAGTGGTTCCTACATTTGTATGGTGTACATATCTCACCTATATAGTGATGTAACGATTTATTTGATAATAGACAAATATACCTCGTTGTAATTCAAAGAGAAAAAAAGGTTCTCATTAAGAATGTGTATTTTTTCCCATATGAAATGCTTTATATATTGTTATCCATAAAAAGTTATTGTGAAAGTATTTGCTGCATGTAATTTTTTAAGAAAAAAACAATAAATTTACTTCCAACGCTTTTCCGTGTATTATTGTAATTTTTTTGAAGGAATATTATTGTAATTTGTTGGATATATAAATGTATTGTAATTTTTTTATATTTTATTTCTTTTTTTTTTTTTTGGGGGGGGGGGGGGGGGGGGGTGGGGTAAATGTATGTAAAACATAAATGTAAACAATTGTTTTGATACGACATACAGTTAGAATTTAGAAAGCTTTCAAAGTCCATTTTTGGTATAAACCTAAACTTACTTTAAAAATTTTAAATGCTGAAATGGTTATAATACCCAAAAATAGAAATCGATACGATAATGGCTATCCGCAGTGGTAGTGTATAGAGTGTCTCTATGGGGTGTGATGGAGATAAAGATAGACGCCAGCTGCAATGGAATTGTCTCTATAGCGTGTCTCAATCTAATTAGTTTATTAATTTTGAATATTATTTTTCATTAATTTTAATCATAAAATTTGAAATTTCTATTAATTAAAATACAAAAAAAAAATTGTATTAATCCGAAAATAAAAAACTATTATTTTTTTATTAAGATTAATATTTAATGAAAACTAAAAAATCAAAAAAAAAAAAGAAAAGAAAAAAAACTGATGTAGAAGAAAAATCAAAAAAGAAAAAAAAAACTAAAAAAATGGAAGGTAAAAACTGAAAAAAAAAAAAAAAAGAATAAAAAAAAAGAAGAAGAAGAAAAGGATCAAGACTGTCTTTATGGAACGAGACAGTCTCGAGACAGTGGGTATGCACTGGGCTGTCTCCATGGATTGGGTGTCTCGAGACACTCATAGACAGTGGCTGAGGGAGCATGGGACATGGGGGGTCCTTGGACCCCCCACCAATTTGTAAACTGAGTAGGGGTATATATGTAATTTTAATTAAATTATAAAATATTATTATGAAGTGAATTTGTAATTTGATTGATTCAAATCATCTTGTTTATGAGAAGCTTGGATGTATATTGAGAAGAGAAATAAATTCTAAAGACTCGATACTATTTTGCAATGATCAACACACATTGTTAGTGTGTTTTATAATTTGTTCGGCATTTTGAGTAATTGGTTTGGATTTCTAAGTATTGTGGAATTCTTTTTATTCAAACCAAAACATTATGTGATAAAGCTACTGATTGATTTTACATTCAAAGGTTGTAACTTGTAATTATCTAAGCTAACGTGTTATTTTAAGGTTGTAACGTATTTATTTTAAATTAAACTTATTCATTTCTATTTTTAAAATTTTCTTTTACAAATTATAAGGTTATAATATGATAAGTTAGACCCCCTATTAAAAAAAATTAGCTCTGCTACTGCCCATAAAGACAACCACAACAAATAATCTTAAAGCTCTCAACTAGTTAGATAACAATAACCGATGAACACATGCAAAATATTTTTCCCTTGATTTAAATCAATTTTAATTCTAGTATTATCTAGATATCGAGATGGAGTGAACGTGTTCAAAAGTGCCACCGAGGGCAATTGCGCGTTGACGTCCCAATATTAACTAACATCTAGAAGATTGAACCATAATTGACTAAACGAAGAAAAATATAATGTTATCCCCAAAGTTTACACGGTTAAGTTAAGCAATATACTTTATAATAAAATTTATATAATAATATCTTAATATTAATCGGTCAGCAAATGCGTCTACACGTCGCTTCTCCCCATTCATTTTTTCCCTATATAAGTACACCATTCATTTTCAATCTCGAAATCTTATCTATTGATTCAACATTCTCTTACATTATTACCCAACTTACCAAATTCTACACAGAAAAAATAAATAAAAGGCAATGACAATGAGTGACAAAAATGAAGAAACACAACATATACAGTACCCGGACATGTCGCCCCAACCCCACACCCCCGAGCAACCGGCCCCGGCGGCCAACCCCGAGAAATGGGGGACTCACGTGATGGGCACGCCGGCAGTGCCCACATGCCACCCCAACAATCAAAAGGCTGCATTATGGGGCGTAGGCGTAGGTGATCAAAAGGACTACCAAAACCATCATCACCCCTACATCCAATACACCCCCATTGACAGAAACAACACCCCAACCTCATTCAATTCGGTGCTCCAAAAATTCAACGCCTGGAGCTCCAAGGCTGAGACTACGGCCAACAACATTTGGCAGAACCGTACGTTTCTCTATTACACGATCATGTTGGATTAAGTAAGTATTCACACATAATACTATATATATATTTTCTTAATTTTGGTGTGCAGTTAAGACAGGATCGTCTGTATCTGGAGCTGCATGGGGGAAAATCAACCTGGGGGCAAAAGCAATAACAGGAGGTGGATTTGAGACTCTTTATAAACAGAGTTTTGCAACATTTCCAAATGAGGTGCTCAAGAAAACCTTTGCCTGTTACCTTTCAACTTCCACGGGGCCCGTCGCGGGGACCCTCTATCTCTCCGACGTCCACGTGGCGTTTTGCAGCGACCGCCCCTTGTCCTTCACGGCGCCGTCCGGCCAAGAGACCTGGAGCTATTACAAGGTAGGGTAGCCTACATATATATATAGTATATATTATGTCTGATATATTATCAAATAATTAATGTAGTAGTATGCATGTATGTATGTATATTTGTACAAAATACTAGTACTAGTAGTATATAATTAGCATGCAGGGGTTAATAATAATAAAATATATATGGTGCAGATTTTGATAGCATTGGCGAAAATAGGCAGCATGAATCCGGTGGGGATGAGAGAGAATCCAAGGGAGAGATATATACAGTTGGTGTCGACGGACGGCCATGATTTCTGGTTTATGGGATTTGTCAACTACGAGAAAGCAACCAATCATCTCTTTGACAGCATTTCAAAATTTGCTGCAGCACCTCCTCCTCCTCCTCCTCCTCCTCCTCCTCCTACCATTGGTGGTGGTGAAGGTGGTGGAACGCATACCTAGCCACAACGTCGACTGCTCGAGTTCCAAAGATCTTCATTAATATTCCAGCTTTCATTTGTTGCTCTCTATCTCATTCCTTAATATTAATTGCTTGTTTGTTGAGTTGGTTGTTTTAATGATATTGGACCACATTTTCACTGCACAAACTAATATATATGCAATATTGACTGACATTCACAGCAAGGCCGGGCACTAATTAACATCTATATATATGTAGAGTATTTTAAAAGAAATATATTTAAATGAATTATCACCTCCAATTCTCTACATTTATTTAGTTTCAAACGAAAACAAAACACCACACTAGTTTTTCAAGCAATAAATCATGATAGGTAACACACACAAATTAATCAAATATATATAATTAAACTCAGATACGTAATCCCGGCCTAATCTCCTCCTCCGCCACCCCAACCCAAACGGCGGCCGTCTCTCCTACGGACTTGCACGCACTAGTGAACGTACAATCAAAAGCAGTTTTAACAGCTGAATTAGAGTTGTGCACTAATTCACATCTTCTATATATTAATACCATATATATAATCTTGATGTTGCGATCAACAAAAGTATTGCAATTACCAATAATCCCAATTCATTGAAAATCAATTGATTACAAGATTAAATTGACTCCAATGAAATTAACAAGAAGACAGCCGCAACTCAATTCAGTGGATGGAAAATGTGACATATATAGTTCTTCAACAATACACCAAGAAGCTAGATCAATTGAAACGAAACTGGAAATGGAAACAAAACTAAAACAACAATGGCCATTGGCCAAGAAAGATCTCCTATGCAAAATATACCAATCAAGAATCGCAGATAAATAAATTCAAATACTCTCAGTTCCGGCGGCGGCTTGGGAAGTTGGTAGATGGTATCATCGAGGACGGCGGACTTCCTCTTCTGACGGTTGCTGATTCTTTTCTCCGACGCCGCTTCTTCTGCAGGTTGGGGTGAGAAAATCAAGGTAATGCCCAAGGGCTTGCGCTTTTGCGTCTCTAAACGATTCCCCTGAATGAAGACGCGATTAAGTGGGTGTTTGGCTGAGCTTAAAAGTTCCTTAAAATAGCTTATAACCTCCTAAATTCTTAATAATGAAGAACTTATAAGCTGTTTTAAGGAGCTTAAAAGCATAGTCAAACACCCTCTAATTCGTCGAAACCAAACCTTCGTTTGGGAAGAGTTACAATGACGGTGATATCGACGGTTTCTTCGACTTCTGGTGCAGCAGCTTGAGCCAAAATGTTGAGCTGATTCGCCATTCTTCTTGATTCAGATCGATCAAGAAGTTAAGCAGGAAAGGGCCGCAGGAGGTAGTAAATTGTTGGAATAAAATAGTAAATTTATTTTATAATTAAAATTAGTATATATTTTAGTAGAGATTTCTAGAAAATAAAAGATAAGCGTAGAGATTTTTAGAAGCAGGGAAGAAAAGAGAATTTAGTAGATTATTCTAGAAAGTAATTTTGAACCACAATTTGAAGTTGGTGATTGCACACAACCAACATATAACAACTATAAAAATGTATCAATGTATTGTATTGAAATTAAGAGAGAAATTTAAGTGAGTTCAATTGTAAGTATTGGCTCTCTCTTCCACACCTCTCTCAAATATATTGTGGCACGGCCATAAACGCATGTCAAATACACCCCTCCTCCAATATCGATTAAATCTTCCTCCCACCATCGTATTTTTCAACATAAATGGCAGGTGTTGCAAATGGAGTGGTGGTGCAGACAGCGGTCTACGACGGTCGACGGTGGTGGTATATGATGTTTACCTCTCTCTGCATGCGGTGTAAAACGAGGGGGAGAGAGAGAGAGAGTGTGTATGTGTGTGTGATTGGGTTATGATGCAAACCTATTAGGCTATTTCTTTAAAATTAAGAGAATATGCACAATTTAACCTAAAAATTCTACTTTTGGGAAGATTTTCATATAGATATTTATTGAAGTTAGTTCAATAAATTTTGTGTGAGAACAAAGAGAGATTGTTTAATTTTATTAAATCAACTATAATGTGGCTAGCTATAATTTGGTTTATTATGTGAAAATTGATCGATTTAGTTAGACTTTTTTTATTTTAAAAAATATAAATATATATTTTATGTTACCATCATATTCTTGACTTAAATTATATCATTCATTAGTTTAAATGTATTCTCTTATTCTTTCGACAAAAAACTTTGTATTCCCTCTATTATATTTATCGAAATTCATGTTACCTCCAAATTCATATTTATCAATACTATAAGTTTGTAGAAACTAACAATTTAAATTATTAGAAGTCATTTAAAACTTAAAATCATAAATCAATCAAAATTTTCTTCTAATTAAATGAATTATGGCTAGCCATAATGTGGCTACATGAATTTATTGTCACTGAAAAAGTGTTCGTAGCTTACCAAAACAACTCACCCAAAATATCTCACGAAACTTTACATAAAAAGCTCTAGAAAATTCTCACTAAAAGCTCCAGAAAATTAAAAAACAAATAGCAGATAAATTAAAGGCATTGGATTCAATCCTGCTGAGGTATCACAAATTTCTCTTTAATGAGAGGTTTTGGGTTCAATCCTACTTGCAAGTGGTGTAGTTTATTTCCCACCTTATACTGGAGTAGTTGTCTCACCCTGCATGGTGGTGTAGATGTCCATATATGGTAGTGTAACGGTTTATTTGATTATATTAGTATATACTTCATACTTCATTGTAATTCCCTAAAAAAAAGATATCAGAAACTTACGAGAATATATAACTAGTTTTTTTATAGTTTAATATTTAAAATTAGATTCACACTTTCTTTAACAATTGTTTTTCATTTGGAACTTTTAGGGGGGTGTATTGGATGTGGAATCCGATGGAGTTTAATGGACTTTAAAAGTTTGAGTGTATTCAATCTAAACTTTTCAAAGTCCATTAAAATCCAGGGGTATTGGATGTGGATTTCAATCAGGATTTTAGAAATTCATTAAAATCCAGATGTATTGAATATGAATTTTAAAAAGTCTACAACAATCCAGGTGTATTGACTTCAAACTCCATAGATTTCGGTAGATTTCATTTCAAAAATTACACTATATCAAATCCACTCGATATTCACCGGATTTTCAAAATCTAACTGACCTCAGCATCGGGTGAGCAACAACGGTCACTGAGGCATTCCAGTGTTGGGTGGTCACCAGTGGTCGTTGGAGGTCACTCCAGCGATGGCTGGCTTTCACATCTCTGAAAAACTTCTGCTTTCACATTTCAGAATAAAAGCATAAATATATATCGATTCAAGTATAATCTTATATAAGCACTAACGTTTATATAAAAAACATGAAATCTTATTAAGCATGACATTCTATAAATTAAGCATGACAATCTTATTATTCAATTAATGCATTACATCATGTGGGTTTATGCATTTGATCTTCAAATCGAGAAGAATCTAAAGTTCTAGAATTTTTCTGATAGAATTTGAAGTAAAGGTATAAAATCAGAATTGGATAAAAGTTTAGATATTTACAATTAACCCATTAAAAATTAGTATTAAATTAAATTTAGGATGGGTTTGAATATGAGTACAGATACTACTGATGGGTTTGGGGTTTGACAAGGATTCATATACTTATGTACCCAAACTTATTTAATATTCAATAAATCTATTCGGTCATACTGTGGCCAATAGCCACACACATTAAAAAAAAAAAAGTTGACAGTAAAAGTGAAAATAATTACATTTTTTTTCTAGTTTATGCTTCTCCAATTAAGGTATATTTTCATTTTCAAAATATATATTACCGTTTTAGCTTATGTGGTCGGGCACAAATAGTACTATCCATTTATATATAAAGTAAAAAACATATACAGTTTATAATGTAAATATAAAGTAAGACATTTTTCTTTTCTTTTTTTGAGAAGAAAGTAAGAGATTTATTAATAAAATTTTCGATTGATATTTTTATATAATTATAATCTTTTGTTATTTTTATTATTTAATGTTTACTTTGTAGTATTAAAGTTTTTTAACCGGATAAGTAATGGGTATTACCCAATGATTTGGGATGGATTTGAGTAGTGAAGTAATTTTTCAAATCGAATTTAAGACGGGCATAAGTAGAAAAGTTCTAAACGAGTTCAAACTTAAACAATGGTTAATGGGGTGGTGGGTACTCGATCCATTGCCATTTCTTTTATGAAAAAGATAAATATGAGATTAAAAGATAATATGATCCAGATGTGGTTAAATGAAAAATATGTGCTAATTAAATGAATAAAAGAAACTATTTTTGTTAAAAATACATGTATCTAATATTTTTATATAGATACACCAATCGGTGAGGACTGTTAAAAATAAAATAAAATATTAAAATGAATTAAAATCAATCATCACAAAAGTCTATTAACCGAGACCGCACAATAGTTTTTATTGATATTTTTATATAATTATACATGTACACAAAGCTTAAGATCGACTTAGTTAAATTAAAAATACTAAAGCTGGAGGAAGAAAATCTATGTTAATCCATGATGATTTAAAGAATTAAAAAAAAGATTTAAAGATGATTAAAAATAATAATTTTCTTTAATATGCGAAATTCTTTTTTTTTATTATATGATTTTAATTAAAGTTAAATAAGAAATTTGATTAAAAGATAATATGGGATGCGATTAAAAAAAATTAGAACAAATGAATTAATAATGCAACAAAATATGGATATCTTCTTTATAATAGGATAATGGATTGCTAAATCCACAACTATTCTCTATCCTACATGGATTTTTCATGATTTTTCTTTGATTATTATCTAAATTCTCAACATACTCATATACAATAGAAGATATGGATGATTCTTAATACTTGTTAAATGGTGTCTAAGCACTACAATTATTTTGTATCCTACATAGAATTATGAGATTTGATGCAATGATCAACACTATTTTGAATTGAATTTGTTACTGCAACAACTTCTACACATGATTTTTTTAATGTTGATTCCATGTAGCCCCTAATGTAATCAGATTAGTAGGTGTTTTGTTTGTTTGTTTGTTTGTTTTTCTTTTTAATATTTGGATCAGTTTCACCTGTTTATATTTTATATATTGATCAATTCTATTTCTGCAAGTATTTTCATCATTTGCATTGCACGTTAAAAGTGTAAATTTATTATGTATATATGTGAATATCTATACATTCTATATTATCATACTCAATTATTTAATCAGTGTTCAAAATTAATTTATCACTTTATATGGTGGATAATTGCGTGTACTCATCAAGCTCCACGTGAAAATGGACAACAATCACTAATACACGCATTTCACACCAACATTGGAACAATCATGAAAATTTATGCATTTCATATTTTGTTCTATCATTTAAATAATTTTAATTATTAAAATTCATCAGGACTGAATTGAATTCATAAAAAAATTATTCTTGATGCATGACCAATATACATTTACATCAATATATATTTTTCAGATATGACACTATTATTATGCACCAATATTTTAATTTCCTCAATGATAATGGAATTAACCAAATAAATAGGAAAGGTTGAATAGGAAGATCAGATAAAATTGTGATTTTACGTAAGGACATTTTCATATCAATTATTAATAGCAAAATGAATTGTTAATACAACAATCATTCCCCATTCTATGTGACATTTTTATTTCTATTTTCCTTTATATTTATCTAAAATATCAGTTTATACATTCATCTATTCACATGAATTGTAATCAACCCACAAAATCATAAATCAGGGGAACCATTCATAGGAATTGACACGTAATGTTAAAGTGGAGTCAATGAACACATTGATTTTTTTAAGTATGAGTAAATTGATACTCGTCTGGCCATCATTAAATTGACACGAGCAAATTAAGTAAGTAATTAATATAAATAAATTGTACTGTATTACATAGTTTTTAATTTTTAATATTTTTTAATTTATATGCGATCTTTCAAACTCTCATAGATTTTTGTATGTATTGAATTGGTGTAGCAATTTAGATGTATCACTATATTGTAATCAATATATATTATAGCAAAATATATTAAAGCTACCATACCCATTTTCATGCTTATGCGATTCATCTAATTATCTTTTTTTTTTTAATTTAGGAAAAAGGGGAGCAGTGTGGTATGAAATAATTTGAATTTATAAAAATGAATGTAAATATGAAAATATTCAATCCACAAAAAAAAAAATGTATCATCAAGAAGCTCTAACGTTATTCCATGGCATTTCATTTTCATGTTCACAGTTCTCATCAATAACCGTTCTCAATTTTCAATATTCCTGAATTTTAGAGTTGTGATAATGGTTTTTTTATTCATCTTTATTGATAGCGATGACGCTGCTCATGGGCTCTTAAATGAATTTATATTCATTTGATTCTCAATTGTTACTATTATTTTTACAACTATTTACTAGGATGTTACAATATTATATCAATTTCTAATCCTCTTTAATCTACAAAAAATATCGGTCTCTCGCTTCAAATTCTAGAGTTGTTTGTGTGCATTACGAGATTTTATTATCAATGTCATGCATTAAATGTGAATTTATGTGTAATTTTTAGTTTGTGCATGTGATATTTGTGATATTTATTTTTGTTTATATCACTTTGAAATAAATATTGCATTAACTTTTTTTTTTAAAATTGTATATATAAGTTACAACGTAAAGTGACCGTGGGTAATAAATTCTACACGAGAAAAACTTATTTGCCATGAGACAATCCTCATGGTACAATAATTTGTTGAAATATTTCAATTCGAAGTAAAGTAATTTCTTGAAAATAAATAATCGAAATAGTTTTTGTAAAATTATACTTATAAGTTACTACGAATGCGACCCTGTCAAAAAATTCTACACGAGACGATCTTTCATGCAACATAAATTCTACACAAGACGATCCATCATGTAACTTATTTGTAACGAGTGATACTTCATGTAACACTTGCAATGATTTGTCGAAATATATCACTTCAAAATAAAGTATTTTTCAAAATTATATTTCTAAGTTAGAATATAAACTGATTTTCTATCAACAATTTCTACACGAGATGATCATGTAATACTTATTTGCAACGAATGTTCTTTTACGTAACACTCACTTGAATAATTTGTCGAAATATATCACTTCGTAATAAAGTACTATTTATTTTATAAAAAAAAAACTATATAAGTAAATTACAATGTAAAGTGATCTCAGTCAACAAATTTTACACGATATGGTCTTTCATGTAACACTTATTTTCAACGAGATGTTCATTATAAATGGGAGAAGATTTAATAGCAATCCAATATAAACAAGGTAATATGTAATTTGAAAAGACACAATAGCAATCTCGATTGAAATATGAAAAAGAAAAATGATTTAAAATAATTATTGAATTGAAACGGTTGGTTTTTCAAAATATTTGAATGAGGAAAAGAAAACCCATGTTAAATAAGTGTGAAATTTCGGATGCGTGCCATGTGCTTTAGGCAGGAAAATGCAAAAAAAAATAAAAATTGCTTCAGTATAGTATAGAATATAGTCGAGCAACACTCTTCTAATGAATTATTTTAATACTATCACTTAAATATGATTTTTTTTTCTTTAAGAATTTAAATAATTATGGATTACAATGTAAAGTGATTTCTCATCGAAGCTCGACGGGCTACACACTAATATATATATATATATATATATATATATATATATATATATATATATATAGGGAGAGGATCATATGAGAACTCCTTCTTATGTAGGAAATAGGAACTAATCTACACCATCCCTCTACTTTGATCTATGGTTGATATTCACTCTTGGCCTTTAACTTAAATTAGCGGATTGCATATCATTAAGGTTAGTATTGTAATTCAACATATTTATTTGGCCACTGAATTGTTGATTTCACGGGACCTCCTTGCATCTTTCTTCTTTCCCATCAACAAAATTAAATCGCTGCTCAACAAATTAACCGAAAATCCAAAAAATCGCAAGCAGAGTTTGAAGGTTATGCAAGGAGGATAGAGATAGAGCGACTGACGACGCAGGTAAATGAGGTGATGGTGACATCGATTAACGACATGGATTGAATGATTGATAGAGTCGTCGCCGACGCAATTAAAGAAGCAACATCGTGCTCGTGTGTGTTGATAAATTTGTAGAGAGAGAGAGAGAGAGAATGATTAAGCAGGGGGTTATACAATTTTAGGGGAAATACGATTGTGATTATGTTGTTTTTGTGTTTTTAGTTTGCAAATGTTTTCGTGATTTGTATTGTAATTTTCTTGCAGCAAAAGTATTGATTTTGAATATAGAAGAAAGCTTTACAGTCATTTGTTCGATTAGTTGGGTATTTCAAACTATTATATTGATTAATGCATTAAGTTATTTGTATTTGTGCATTTGGTTAAAGTATTAAATGCATTATATAAAGAATATTTATCTTGTGTTTTATATGCATTGTCTTTTTATTATTTGATCAATTATTAGTTAAAAGAATGAACATAATGGACTTTCAGAAAATCAGATGTTGTTTGAAATTTTTTATAGCTCATCTATTCCGCAATCTTGACTTTCAATTTTGTGAAACAAAGGGTAATACCAAATATCTTTGATAGAAAAGGCAATGTTAAATAAGGACAAGTCTAAAAGGGAGTTGTAATTTCAATCAAATAACAAATCAGGATGAGTGAAACTTTATCACATTGATTGACAAAGAAAACACTATTTAGATTTTTCACATTTTTGGTATAGTAATTTCGTGATACAATTTTGTAATAAAAAGTCTTTGATTTTTGTAATATTTTATGATGCATTAATACGATTTACGTGATGCATCAATATGAAATTGTAAATGCACATAATAGGTAAAGATCATCATAATTAATGCATTGCTTGTATGATATTTGTACATTACATTAGTTAGATTTTTGCATTACATTATTTATATATTTTTGTCATGGATGAAACCTATCTCTCAATAGACCTACTAATAAATTAGTGCATTCGTATTTGTATTTGTTAATATGTTCTAGACATAATTTTATCATGCATTAATATGATTTACCCAATGCATTAATATGAAACTATTAATGCACATAATAGGAAAAGACTCATTACCATAATTAATGCATTATGTATATGAAATTTGTGCATCACATTCTCTAGATTTACGCATTTACTTATTAAAAGTAATTAATTAATTGGAACTTTGGATTTCATATAGATTCAATTCATCCCTTCAACGACCACCAGCTCCTCGTCGGCACACAGAAAACCACCGCCAAGGATGATGCTGTCAACTGCGTTTAACTGAGTAAGCTATGGAAAACACGAATTGTGTACAACATCAATTTGCTGCACACACACACACACACAGAGAGAGAGAGAGGGGCAGAGAGGCAGCAGAAGAAGAAGAAGAAGAAGAAGAAGAAGAAGAAGACGACCATGGATGTGGTGGAGACGACGGCGGAGGAGGGTAGTGGTGGTGGTTCTTCTACAACAGAAAATATATGTTGCAAATAGTAAGAAAACAGAGAGAGAGAGAGAAGAAGAAGAAGAAGAAGAAGAACAAGAAGGAAAATAGAGCGGCAAAGGTGGTGGCGGTGATGCCGAGGTGCCGAGGTTAGGCGGCGGTGATGCCGAGGTGCCGAGGTTAGGCGGCGGTGATGGTGGGCGGAGGCGGTGGGTAGGAGAGAATAGAATAAATATGGAGAGTAATCAATCAAACCACAGAGAGGATAAAATTTGGGAAAGTTGGCTTCCGTATAGATGGTGATGTTGTAGTTAATTTACTATTATACCCTTGTTATGTTTATTCTTTTATGGAAGCTGCAAAAATAGAAGTTGGAGCGGGAGTTTTCTTGACCATTGGATGATAGTAATGTAGGTCTTAGATTGGTTCCTATTTCCCAAATAAGAGGTGGTTCTCACCAGATCCACACCCATATATATATATATATGATAACTAGGAATAATGGAGCGTTAGAAAAACAATTTATAAATCAATTAGGACTAATTTACTAATTTCCTTATAGAACTAGCTAGAGTCAATAAATATAAAGTTAATATCGTTCTATGCCAACAAAATCAAGTTTTTTTTGGTCTCTACCTAACTTCATCTCTCTCTTGTTTGTTCAAATCATGAGCTGCTCCACCATGAACAATGATGTGATGATAGAAATCCTTCTCTCATCACCTGCAAAAACCCTAATCAAATTTAGATCCGTAAGCAAAAGTTGGGACTCCTTAATCTCTTCCGACCGCTTCTGCCGCCTCCACATGCTACGCCACCCCAAACCGTGGCCGTCTCTCCTCCTCCGGCAGCGCCCAGCCTTAGACTTCTTTTACTTTAACCCACTAGTGAACAACCAAAAGCAGCTTAAACTGTATAGTTTCAACGACCCCAACCCTATAATCTTGATCTCTTGCAACGGCCTAATGCTGCTCCTATCCGATCAACAAAAGGATTGCTTTTACGTCTACAATCCGACTACCAAGAAATCGCGGAAGATCATCCCAATTCATTGCAATGACTACGCACAGATCGTGGGCCTCTCCTTGGCGTTTGATCCTTCAAACTCAATTCATTACAAGATTGTGTGTGTCCAAAAATCTGGCAGTATTGACCGCATCAAACTCCTCCTCGAATCAATATCGGATGAAAGTCTACAACTCGGAGACTCAAACATGGGAGCAAACGTTAGAGCCATTCACAGCTCCAGCAAATACATGTTTCCTTAAAGGAGTATACTGCACTAACGTTATTTATTGGAAAATTCGCCTGCCATATAGTTATGGCGTTTACTACAATATCCTTTTAAATATTGTTGGAACGCTGCCTCACGTCATTGAAACTGCTACTGAGTTTGGCACTCGCACTACTGCACTAGCCTCGGATCATCCCCACCACATGCAAGCATTGAACGGTCGTCTCTACCATGTTTGGAAAATACAAGATTGCCACGACCGAAAATTCGTTGTAGTTTACGAGCTTCAGAAGGATTACTCGTGGTGGTCATTGAAGTATTGGCGCGACTTCAACTCGTATTTTCACAGCTCCGGCATGCTGACATTGGTGGCCGGAGACAGCGGAGAAGCTATAATTTTGGTGGACCATGCTCCAGGGAAAATTACAGCATTAGGATTTGGCGAGAGCGGGAGGTGTGAGGAGGTTGTTGATTGCAGTGATAAACCATTTTACGGCTGGGATTATTTTTATGTTTATCACTTTGGAAAAAGCTTGGCTCCGGTTTGATTTGATTTGATGAAATACTCATGCGTCCACGAAATGGTTGTCACATTGTGGACGACACGGGTTTTAAGAAAATGGTTGGTAGTAGTGAATTATAGTGAGTATTATTGTGAGTGGAGTAAGGGTCCCACAATAAATGTAAGTGGAGTAGCAAAAATGGCAATCATTTCGTGGATAAACTTAAGTAGCAAAAGTGGTAACCATTTCGTGGACGGAGGGAGTAATTTTTTATTTAGAATTTCAATGTTTCCTGTTTTTTTGGTTTAAACCTAATCAATATATACATTTTAATAACATAATTGACATCCAACTTGAACTACAAAAGATTATTCTAGTTCTGTAGTACTTGGAATTTAATAGAAAGTTGGTGTCGCTTGAGTCTCTAAGCAGTGAGATCTAAAGTTCAAAACTTCACCACTCCTCTTTTCTCATGTAATCATATAAGCATAGGATCTTAAAGTAAGAAATAAAAATAGATCTAAACCATCCATCTTACAAAATCAAATGGATATGACTTATTATGATAACAGTTATTTGTACATGAATCAATCCCTGAATCAATCCCTATATACATGTAACCAAACAATAAATCAAGTAATTATGTGTATATATAAGAAGACATAACCAAAAAACAAATCAAGTACTCCCCCCGTCCAATTTATGTCTACCTATTTACCACAAAAAATTTATTCATTTTATGTCTGCCTAATTTAAGAATTTTACACTTATACACTCATCCCTTTTTCCTATTTACTAACCTTTGCCACTGTTGACCCACCCTAACAACTGACCCAACATCCCTAATTAAATTACTAATTACCCGACCCAATAATCCTACCCAACCCAAATCCACCAAACCCCAACCAATACACTCTAACCTATTTTTCCCAAATAGGATTTGCAAACCCTAGAGATTATACTCTCTTTTCCATCTTGATTGACGCCGCTCATCACTCTCACTCTCACTCTTCTCCCAACCTTCATCACATCTCCATGAAATCTCCATCTCCTCTATTGTCACTCTGGGAGGAATTACCGCGCCCAGAAGGGTACGAATCCTCCCTAACCTCCACAAATTCGGAGATGAATCTTTCCTTCTTGGAGGATCTACAGCGCCCATATGGGTACGAATCCTCTTCAATCTCCACAAATTCGGAGATGAATTGGGATGAGATCGTTTTGGAAACTCCTCTGACCGGTGAATCTGAGATGCCCACTCATCTAGGTGAATCGATGGCAAGCGGCGGCGATTTCTCTTTCTCTAATGTCGTTCCACTCTCTCACTCTGAAGTGGTAGATGATTTCCTAGATTCGACGGGGCAGGAGGGTGAATTTGTCCCGATCTGTGGTTCCGCCTGGAATACAAAACTGTGGTGCCTGAAACTCCATCTTTGGAGTCACATGTATACTCTGGTGCCCGAATCTTTAATTATTCAATAAAAATTAAGATTTTACCTCCATTTAGTTGAGTTTTGGCTCCAATTAATATGTTGTGCAGATTTCATTCGAAAATGTATGCTGTGCAAATTTTCATTCAAACGGAAAATTTATGATGTGCAGATTTCATTCCTTGTTCACTTAATTAAATTAATACAATAATTTGAAAATTAAAAAAATGAATAACCCTTAATTAACAAATTAACAATAGTTAGATGGACCTTAATCGAAAATGAATACACCTCACAAAAATGAATACAACAATAATTCAATACCTTTATTCTACCAACTAAAAGTAGCTTTTGTTAATCATAAATTAACAAAATAAAAGCCTAGATTAACACTACCCTTCAATTACATCTTTATTCCACAAACTATCATTTCATCAGTTTTCTTAAATTTCGTGCTAGACTCCAAATGAGTACACGTAAATTGGACGGAGGGAGTAATTATTATGTGTATATATAAGAAGACATAATAATGTACATTTTTGAAGGTGTTGTTTACTAAATAGAATTGACTATCCTTATCACATAATTCCTACATTTTCACATGTCAATCCGTTTCAATACGAGCAATGATGATTAACTATAAAATATCCTTAAAATATAATCCTTAAAAATAATCTCTTGATTCATGTATTATTTATTTCTATCCCGCTTCCACTTAGTAAACGCTTAGACTCATAAGAATTAGTATATAGAATTAAACAATAGATCTATACATATTCACATATCTATGAAAAAAATAGAAAAACAAAATTGAAGAATTATAAATGCATAATGATATATCTAATGTAAATAAAAATTAGTTATACACGTACTCATTAAATAACAAAATAATCCTTTAATAATCATGCACAGTTATATAGTAAGAGTGTGTTCACTTGAAAGTAAAAAAAAGTATAATATTATTTTACTCCTTTATATATTATTTAGTTGCGATTTAAAAAAAAAATCGGGCAAGAGAATTTTCGGACAGTCCCTTTTACCTTGCCCGGAGTATAATATTATACCTCCCATATATTTTTTATATTTTCTCTTTTATCCATCAATTTCATCCCAAGTGAACAAAACATAAACATTATGACCCCTTGAAAGTATAAATAAGTATATTATCCCTCCAACCTCCAACCAAACAAGATATAAAACTTATGATCCCTGCAATAAAATATAAATTTATACCTCGTAATATTATCCCCCAATTAAGAAGTATAAATTTATACTCCCAAGTGAACACACGCTAATAGACAAATAGCTTAGAACCAAAAGCAAGCAAGTTTAATTCGAGAGGTATAGGAATGGATGTCCCTCATCTCATGCAATACAATTTAGGGTGCATTTACTTTGATGAAAAGAGGTGGAAAAAAAAATATTTTCGCCCTTTTTTCATTTTTTTCACACGTTTACTGCGTTGATTAATTTTTCTCGGGCAGGATAAATAATCTTCCTGGACAATCCCTTTTCCATTTAGTTCTCACCAATTCTGAAAAATATTAACATGAAGGAGGAATGTAATAATATTTTCTAATGGATAAAAGGCATAAAAATGGGAAAAAGATGGGGGACCATGTGATAAAAAAAAAGGATGAAAATGTTTATATTTTCTTATTTTTTCTAATCCATCATTTTCCAATTTCCATCAAAGTAAATGCACCCTTAATTAACATAGAAACTATACCGACAAACTCCGCATATTATCCACAAAGATCCATTCTATTTCCACCAAATTAAGGTCATTGAATTTCCAGAACGGGTTAACTTTCAGAGCTCTCAACAAAAAAAGCTAAAAATCATAGATGATTGCAGAGTTTTTTTTTAATGGATAGCTATATATCAAAAGAGGTCGTTGTACTACCACGCTATCTCACGTCTAATGTCTATTGTTTAGCTCTCTCTCTACAAGTGTGAAATTGTACTAACAAAACAGAAATCAAAAACCAACAGCACGAGATGAGATGAGATGACCTTGCAACGCTTAGGGACATCAGCTCATTGAATGTATTGATTGATTAGCGCTTCTTCTTGCTACCCTTGGCACCACTGGATGGGGTTGCCACCAGGTACACGAACAACACAACAATGGATACCACCGAAACAAGCGATCCATATTTTGCCAACAGTTTCTGCAAAGAGACAGAAGAACAGTATAAGAAACTCATGAAATCTATATTAGTGAACAGAACTGAACTTTTCTGAACAACTAATCATAAATCATACCCCCCCCCCCCCACCCCACACCACACAGACCAAGAGTTGCACAAGCCAATCCACATTTCCCCTCTCAGCAATGTTCATTTCAATGTATACTTGTAAACAGTTTTCAAGCAATTCATCTTGCATCATATACGCTGTGGATATGTTACTTTAATATAAGATTATTAATTCTGAGGAAATGAAATAGGGTTACATTTTATTTTTAATGGTATGGAGTAGCTAAGAAAAAACTGTGTAGTGCTAACAAAAGATCAGGTAGTTATAATCCATAGAAGCTGTATTCAGAAATACCAACCCAGCATAGTTTTATTTTAGTTTAGTAATTACATGCAGAGATTGATTAAGCTGATTACTTGACCATAAAACAAAGGATATAGATAAAATGATTCAACAATCTCAGATGTCTCAAGGATAGATTAACTAAAAAGAAAGAATCTACAGTAAGTATTAAAAAATGCCATACCTTTGCCTGCATTTTTTTTTGGTGTCGCCATTAAACAATTCCATTCCATTCCAAAAGATCACAAGGGAAAAAAGGTAGCGAAGGTATTAGTCAATAAATACAAGGAGAAGTGAAATATTGTTGTCTTTGGAAATTGGAACTTACCCAATCAAGCTTTTTCTCTGGAGGCCTATCAGCTAGGATATCAAGTGGTAGGATCGGAGTTGAGAGTGCCTCCTGAAAAGTCACAGTATCAGATATTGCAGACTTTCCAAATTCAATTTCAAGATAGCACATATATAACTTAGAAGGAAATTGCCACCAGACCTGTAAAGTGGATTTTGTAGGAACACGATATGTCACTACTGCTGGTGGACTATAAAAAACAGTTTTTGTTTTTGCCTCCAACTCAAAGGAATGTGACAGAACTACCCCACTGAAATTATAAATATTAACAGCATAATGAGATAAAGAAAAAAGACTAACCGCATGTATAGATTAATAAAAAAAAATCATTAATATCTCGGGAAAAAAATTCACTTACGCATCAAGCCTTTCCCATGAGACTGAAGTGTTACCAGCGACAACTCCAAATACATCTTGAGACCAGTTATCATCATTAAGTGTTACATCATAAGCAGTCCTGAACATGCAGAAGAATATTGCATTAGAACATCATTGCAGGATATCTGTATAATTATGAAGCACAATAGGAAGGAGGGTTTATTTCATTTGAGAATAAACACATGAATCAGAAAACATAATCTATAATTGGAGGAGACATTCGTACTCTACTAGGAAAACTTATTAGCATATAGAACTACAACCCCAATGAAGTATGAGAAACTGCACATACTATGAAGACAGCTCTCTCTCCTCCCATCACAACAATCTCTCCTGAAACTACTAATTTGCAAATGGGCGCATGTGTGTGTGCTCTAAGACATGCTCCTCCAAATTATACCGAGTTTCCATTATCCTCCCCCCTATTATATTAAGGTTTCAGGTTGGTCATCAACTGCCTATACTAACAGTGCAAATTGTTTATCAACTGTCTATAATAACAATGTAAATCGACAACGGCCTATACTAAAAATGCAAATTATTATTAACTGCCTGGGCTAACAATGCATATTAATTGATTTTAAATCCATGGATAAATGGTGCAATAATAATTTTATATTAGTTTCTAATGGATCGAGCAACACCAAGATTTAGGACTCATCGCCTAAAGGCAACTGGTAACCACAGATGTTATTCTCTTTACACTAGATCACAAGAGCTTTCATATTACACTCTATTATGACTAGACAAAAAAGTAAGACCTGATTTTCAGCATTTAATAATCCAAAAAATGAGTAAAACCCTCGATTTATCACTCAATCGTTGAGACTTTACAGAAACCCAGCCAAAACCACTCATAAAAAGCATTTATTGAGCTGCCATAATTAATCCAAGAATTTCACTAAGAAAAGAAGTTACAGCAACGAAATTACTTAAAGTGCTAGCTGAATCGCATAAATCAAACAAAATCGCCATCAATAGAACCGCAGAAAACACAGATCTGGTAAAAAATGGGAGAAAACGAAGTAAAACATACGCGAATCCCTGATTGTAGATATCAATCGAGACGGAGACACGTTCAGAGCCGGACTTGAGCCTAGTGAGAGAGGCCTTCTTATGAGCGACGATAAACGGACCTTGGGAGCTGGCGATGGTCGATGCGGCCAGTAAGAGGGCGGCGAGAATGAAGATCGGAATGCCGAAATTCGAAATCGCCATTACTGTGAGGGAATGAAGAAGTCGGGGTGCAGGGAGGGTTTGACCGATGAGTAGTAGTTGAAGAAGGGGAGGTAGGGTTACTTACTTTATCGTAATTTCCGACCACTATTCACACTTAAACGTGTCCTACTACACGTCTAAACCCCATGCTTCCTCACGACAAATGTAAAATTATTTTTTTTTACTGAAAATGAAAATTCTAATTTCATTTATCTATACAAATTTGAGTTCTTTTGAGCGATGATAAATTCATCAAAAATAACTTCAATACTTATAATTTTAATCTAGATTTTGGATGTCTTTCCAGAAATTGTTATCATTATCCAACTTCTCAATGAGAAGAAATCCATGCGCACATGAACAACAAAAGTAATGAGCGCTTTCTTTTTTTTCATTATTTATTATTGGTATATATGTAGATGAATTATATGTAAGTCACATCAAGCCACTTTAACTAGCTTACACTCTTAACAGTTTCACGCCTGAGATTATTTCCAACCATTTCTGCTCTATTGTAGATTAAATTCAGCATGGTATCTCCAATATGTAGTCTACTTTCTGCTCTACTTTAAAAATTCATATTATTATTTAAGTTTAAACACTATATTAAACTTATCTCAAGTCTACTTTCTGCTCTACTTTAAAAATTCATATTATTATTTAAGTTTAAACACTATATTAAACTTATCTCAATTATTGATAAAATATATAAATCAATAATATGAAATGCACAAAATAAAATAAAATTAAAAATGAAAAATCAAATTATAATTCTCGATAATTCTATAATTAAAAATTTGAGATCCGGGCCTCATTAAAACCTCATATGGAAATCAATAAGTATGAAAACGAGTGCTCATCCAATATTATTGCAAAAACATATTATACATAATTAAATATTCTAATTTTTAGTTATTTTATTATGTAATCTTGTTGAAATTTAATGAAATTTATATGTCAAATATTTGTAACATAATTCTAGTATTCTATATAATCTAATATGTAAAGTATAACTAAATATTATGTTTAAAGAAAACGAAAAACAAAAATAGTAGTAGAACAAGATTATAAAGTAGGGTTGGAAATGAAACTACTTGAAGATGCTCTTAGTCTTCTCATGATTTATAATAGAGCAATGGTTGAAAATGCTCTTAGTCTTCTCATGTCAGGGCTAAGTGATGAATATTAAGATTTTGAGAATTCCAATTCCACTGTTTTTTTTTAATCAATGGTTATTGCATAAAGTTTTTATAATGCAGTTTGTGATTTCTTATGATATCATTTTATTGTGTTTATTATCCGCGAATAGTTCTGCATGAATTGCAAATTATATTGTCGGTTTCAAATTTTTTCTTATGACAATATTATACTCTAGCTTTTATCTTCATATCCTGCCTTATTTTATTATTTTCATTTCAACGATATTGCTCAATATCGACTCGAAATCTCGAATATTTCTGTAATTCGAATTTGATTAATTTACAAACTGTCGCCATTTTGGGTCCAAATTTGATGTAATTTTTTTTAGTTGAAAAATGGGAGGACATGACACATGAGTACCTACTCAATCTCCCTTAAAAGAGAAAAATATCAAGATCACTGTAGTGAGCAAAATCCGTCTATCTAGTCTGAGCCCAATAAGCATCTCTAATCGGCCCAATTAGCTAGACAGAATCAACTGTCTAGTCCGATAAGCCATATATTGATATTGAATAGCTAGGCGAATTTGACTGTCTAGCCGGACTAATCAGACAAACACCTTTACTCGACCTAATTAGCTAGGCGGTATCATTCGTCTAATCCAATAAATCATAAATTGACATTGAACGACTAAGCGGAATCTATTTACTCGGCCCAAGCCCGACAAGCCACATAAGTTGGCTCAATTGACTAGGCGGATCCAAAAGTCTAGTCCGATAGCCTACTCGGCCTAATAACTATTCACATTCTAGCCCGATAAGCTACTCTATAACCTAGCCCGACTCCGCGCTCAAGCTCATGGGTGTCAACGGCTAGTCGAACGACCTAGTCAAACCGATATATCTCATCTGTAACAGACGGATCATATCGGCCTCAACAACCCGTGTGTTTCACAACCGCCTAAGAAGGAATAAAGGCGAAAACCCTAAATCCTAAGCGGCTACTAGCCGCCCATATATAACAAACGTCTAGGTCATTAGACGGAGGAGGAACTGGCTTACATTCAACCATCTATGACTCATTCTCCTTCTCAACACCGCTTACACTTTTAATAAATCTTTCATCAATCATCTGATCTCCATCTAACTACGCCGGCTGACATCCGGCTACGTTTACTTATACATCAACATCGCCCTAGCCGGCTACGACCGCCTTCATCAGCTTACGTTGATCTGACTTACACTCATTCACACTAACCATCCGCCTACTTCCATCTAGCTTTGCGTTTGCCCCATTTGATATCCGACCACCCCTCCGACTACGACGTTTTCTAGGCTACGGCTTGTCCAACCACAGTCGCTATTTGGTTACGGCCTTAATCCGGCTACGTCAGCCTACATCCGGCTTCGTCGGCTTACTTTCGATTACGCTTATTGACATATCGGCAACGGCTTGTCTGCCAACACCAATTTCATCGACTGCCACTATCTTATACTCTTACTCCACCTACATCCGCTTACCTTCGCATCCGTCCAATTCCACATCCGGCTACGATCTCTTCGCCTATATTTGATATCCGGCTACGACCTCTATCTAACAACATTCATCATCCGTTTACCACGGCCTAGCCCGTTTAGCACGTCCTAGCCGTCGTGTCTTAATCACTATTGTTCTCTACTAACGATTTATTTATTCTTATCCGTTTACTTATTGTAATTAGCATTCATTTATCTCCGGTTGGTTACATCTATTATCTACTTACTTGAGCATCAGAGGTCCTTCGGCCAACGCCCCCACCGGTGCTCTCCGAAGGGCTCTAACATATTCTGTTGATTTCAGGTTGCTAGTGCCCGATCCATCCGGACGTGCTTGACGTCATCATAAATTGTAGATCTAGCCTCTACAATCGCTATACACCAATATTGTTGATTGCTTATTTGGAAATCGAAATTGAATTTGTTGAGTTTGATTTTGAGTTGATCTTAAGTTCATTTTCAAATCCATATAATCATATATTTGATGATTCGGATGCCCGTTTTATCTATCACTTGAAGGATATATATTAATTTCATGAGATGGTGGAAAAATTCTCTCTCTCTCTCTCTCTAACGTATTTTAAGCTCATTGCCGTTCTACAGCCTATTAAATTGGAACTTAGAGCATTATTTGAATTCTTTTATCTACGAATTCATTCGGGTTCGAAAGAGTTAGAGCCAAATTAACCAACTCAAAAACATTTTCGTGATAAAATATAAAAATTAAAGTTTTTAATGTCATAATGTGTGAGGTTGGATTCAATATTTTTTACCAAAGTTATTTAGATCTGGATAAGGATATTGTCCATAATACAGAATTATTTTTACAATGTGGAAGATATTTAGATAAGTATTCCTTAAAGTATGGCACACTCCCGTGTGACTAGCCACATGTATGTAGTCAGATTTTAATCGGGTATAGTCAGGGCCGTAGCCAGAGGAGGAGCAGTGGGTGCACTGGACTCCCCTGGCTTTTGAAAAATAATTATCTATATATATGAAATTTTTATTATTTTCTTAATTATCCTTTGTTGTGGAGGGTTGAAGAGATTTATATTTTTAGGGCTCGTTTGGTATCCATATACCAGTATATGAGATATCAGATATAGGTATTGATATCAAATATTGGGTATGAGTATGAATTGATATTTGATATATGTGTTTGGATGAAATATTTAGATATGAGATTATCAAATTCTAAAATTTAAAAAAAATTAAATTAACTTTTTTAATGAGCCCTAAATTATTGTTATATGGAACCAACCCAACACAAATGCTTTTCATCGGTTAAATTATCAAATATCAAGGTTAGGAGGGCAGAAAAATTATCCAAAATCATAACCCTCATAACCACGCTCAAAGCCGTATTTTTGCTTGGGCACAAATCTGCCATTACTTTCCCATTCGCACCAGTTTGCTCATCCATCAAATCTCGCCGGAGATCGAAAAGGGAAAAAATATCACCAACATTGCGTATCAAGCTGGGACAAGTATTGATCGGGAAGGAACAACGAAAGCAAGGCGGCTAGGAAAAGTACAAATTGGGAAGGCCATAACGACGAAGTTGTTGGTCTCCGATGAGGCTCGCCGCTAGTTGGCCACCCCCTGTCGCGCCTCCGACAACGTCAACCACCATCGCCAGACCAAGTTCGACGAGTCATGTTCAAGGCTGGGCAAGAAGCTATGGAATCATGGAGGAAGATTTAAAAGAGCAGTTGGGGACGGAAGGAAGAAGAGGGAAAAAAAAAAGTAGAAAAGTTAGGAGGAAAGGTATATCAGTCATACCCGTTGTAAAATAAGAATATGAGAATGTGGAAAATCAGTATATCAAGATATCAAATATATTAATTTCATATCCATATACTCACATACCAAACACAGGAAATGGGTATGGGCAATTTTGATACCCATAGCTGATATACGTATATCAGTACGAAACGGGCCCTTATTTTTATATTGTTGTTGTAGAGAGAGAGAGAGAGAGAGAGAGTTGTGGGAGGGAGCGAAATATCGGGAGAGATGAGCGCAAGAAATAGGGACTGGACATCCTGATGGTCGTTTTTTTATTTATTTAAAAAAATTGCCCCTTATCTTTGGTAAATTAATTAATAAATAATTATATGTAAAACACATAAAAAAAACTTAATTTGCCCTTTATATTTGGTAATCTTTTTTAATTTGCCCTCAATTTGGGTAGAGAGGTGTCCGTGCGTTCTTGCAACCTCATGGATTATAAGTGGATTTGTTCCGATTAGTTAATTTAGAACAGGTCCACCACTTAATAATTTAATTTCTTGTAATTTGCAAATAATGTTGATGAGTAATTGAGAAGTGTATGACTTTAATTTGGATTTGTTCGATCCTAATGTTATGTTTACTGAATCTTAGTGTAAGCATGATTTAATAGCATTTTTTTGTATTTTTTGGCTGATTTAATAGCATTTCTTTTTGTAATTTTTGGCTGATATTTTTTTTGGATGATTTAGTGTTTATTTACTACTCGCAAGGTGAAAAAAATTTGAATCCCCCTGAACTGAAATCCTAAATACGCCACTGGGTATAGTTTCACTACACTCGACCCATGCACTTTAGCGACGGAATAATCCTATTCACTAAATATTTTTTACTTATTAATTAATCACAATTATAGATTAATCAATTTTAATGGAAGATTTATAGATATACAAATTCTAATAACTCTTAACTGAATAAAATTGACTTAGCAACGGTTATTCCATATTTCCATTGCTTAATTTGCTAAAGATGATGAGCGCAAATAAAGGAGGCAATCTCCAGATTGGATATAATGATCAAATCAGGCTCAATCAGGATCTATTTTCTTTCAATAATTTGTAGCAATAAATTAGTTTCTCTATACTACATTATACATTAATTAAGAGTAAAAATTTGTTATGTCTACTTACTAAATCTTGAAATTTGTTATATCCACTTGTTAAAAAATAAATTAGTTATGTCCAATTTGACCTAAATACTCTTAGAATAAATGGAACCTCACAAAAAAAATATCAATTCGGTTCAGTAGTTCAGTGAAAAGATGGGAAGTGACCTTATGTTGCATGGGAAATTGAAAAGATATAGATTCTGTTGACTACTTTATGAATTAATTAGGATAGATTTGAGATGTAGGTGAGAGAAGAGTTAAAATTCTAATCCCGCCCACAAATTCCTGTTAAACTGAAACCCTAATGTTGCTAATGTAATTTTTATTTATTAGTTTTTTTTTCGTTATTTAGTTAATGTAATTTGATCTTTAATTTTTTATTTCATTGATCATTAGTGTTATAGTAGGAAAAAATACATTTTCCATCTCAGAACAATTATATAAATTCAATAATCAAATATCCCGCTCGAGTTACATAGATCCCATTAGAGCGGGATCTCATAATAATTAACATAAATCCGAGCGGGATATATTTGTAAACGAGTGAGATTTAAAAATTTGAAACCAAAATATATTTATTTTTAAAATTTATCATATATCTATTAAGTTACGAATTTTTAATCGTATAAGCCATTAATTTTTTTGAATTTGATTAATTTTAATATATTAGTAATAAAAATACATTTTTCAACTTTAATAAACTATATAAATTTAATAGAAGTAGATCCCGCTCGAGCGGGATCTCACAATAATTAATATAATTACGAGCGGGATCTTTTGTAAATAGGTGGGATTTAAAAATTTGAAATAAAAATATATTTTGTTTTGAAATTTGTCATATATCTATTAAGTTACGAATTTTTAATCGTATAAGACATTCATTTTTTTGAATTTGATTTAATTTAATATATGGTAATAAAAAATACATTTTCCAACTTTAATAAACTATATAAATTCAATAGAAGTAGATCCCGCTCGAGTTACTTAGATCCTGCTCGAGTGGGATCTCATAAGAATTAACATGATTACGAGCGGGATCTTTTGTAAACCGGTGGGATTTAAAAATTTGAAATAAAAATATATTTTGTTTTGAAATTTGTCATATATCTATTAAGTTACGAATTTTTAATCGTATAAGACATTCATTTTTTTGAATTTGATTAAATTTAATATATTGGTAATAAAAAATACATTTTCCAACTTTAATAAACTATCTAAATTCAATAGAAGTAGATCCCGCTTGAGTTACTTATAAAAAAAAACCATATCACATGTGAATAGTGTATATATATCACATGCGAATAGTATATAGTATAGCAAAATAAAAAAGCCTGATATTTAATTGATGGGAATCGAACCCTTGACTCCTTTATGAATAATTTTTTTAACGTTACATGGTGAGAGGGGCGGTACATTTGAGGTGAGAGAGGGGAGGTGGGAGATGAAAACTCTAGATCCCGCCCCTCTATATAAGCATTGAATCCGCCCACATATCCCTCCCGCAGCCGTCATGAACTAAAAAAAGAAAATACTCCAAAATTCCATTCGAGTCTCTCTTTCAAATTCCAAAATTCCAAAAGAAAATACTCCAAAATTCCAAAATTCCATTCGAGTCAGCGAAGTAGAAAACGACCCTTTACCTTAGAGAGCCCTCATGAACTAAAAAAATATATAAAATTCCATTCGAGTTTAGGGAGGATCATCCGTTCGATTGTTGGAGCGGGATTTCCATCCGTTCGATTGTTGGAGTGTGATTTCATTCTTTCGATACAATATGTCCGGAGAGGTTAGTAATTTATTTATATTGATTTTATTCGTAGTCGAAGCAAATTTAGTCGAGTAAAAATTAGGAAGAGGATTTTATTCCTTCGTACTTCTAATTAAAAAAAAAATTAGGAATAGGATTTCATTCCTATTGCTAAATTGTTGATGTTTTGCTCGACAAATTTTTAATTATGTGTGCGTTTATTGATCAATTTATAACATTTTGATTTGGTTTGTAATGGATAATATACTAATATTATTTTTGTTAGATGACAAATTGAGTTCCGCTTTATTTTGATTTTTCATTTGTTTTAAAATATCGGGGATAGAAGTACGAAGTGATTGAGGGTGTAGAGGCACAGACGGATAAGGAGTGACATTAAAATTAGTCGAACCATTATAAACCATTGTGTGTAGCAATTTAATATTTTGTTTTCTAGGTTTATAAAGTATGCCACACTAATAAAACACTAAATCCCGCTCGTAATTCGAATATCCCGCTCGATCAGGATGTAGATCCCGCTCGATCGGGATTTTCTGTGGGACCCTAATGTCCGAGCGGGATCTTTATTTTTCTAGGTTGATATTAATTAAAAATTAATGATATATAATTATTTTGTATTTTAGTCGAAGAATTTGGTGGTTAAAAAAATTAGTTTCCATTTAGGGTTTAGGGTTTAGGCTTTATTTTTTAAATTATGCGTATATTTTCATGTAACTGGCATGTACATTTTTATTGCTCTATATATCGAGTTATGGTCGCATGATGTTTGACTTGGATAAAATATAAAAGATTATTTGTGGACTATAAAAACATGGGTATTTTTTTTGTAATGAATTGTTATTTGTGGATTATTTTAAATAAAAAGATGCGTATTTTTTTTTTATTATCTTTCGAATTATTTATAATTTTATTTGTAATGAATTGTTATTTTGATTTTGTGCACAGATTACATACAAGAGGCCCGACTCTATTAACTGTAGTTCGACTATTAGCACGTATTATAGAATTGGTGTTTTGGAAGATGTTAGAAGGGTTTTATTTGAGGTCGGTGGTCAAGAATTGGTCGATAGATTTATAAATGGGTGCTTTGAGCATTTTGTCTATTGGGACCCGGGATAGAAATGCGGGATAGCTGTGCATCACGTGCTGTCACGTGAGATCAACTATCCAGGTTCTCAGCCCCACGAGATGTGGTTCCATATCAACGGCGTAAACCTCCGATTTTCTATTGAAGAATATGCCTTGGTGACTGGTTTGAACTTTGGCCAGTCCAGCTTTAATCCGGCGGATGACCACAATTTACGGGATGTGGAGGTTTATCGACGGTTTTGTAACGGTATGCCTATCATTGGGAATGCCTTACTGGATCGATTTAATAACACGCGGGCGCCCATTGCCGATCAAAATAGTGACCCAAGTGTTGATTTGTACCTCCGCGCGGCTCACGTTTTAGTGGCGTACGTGGTAATACTCGGTAGAGACATAAAGAAATTTGTTCCGCAGTGGATTTGGAAATTGGTTGATGATTTGACTTTGTTCAATAATTTTTCATGGGGAGTATATTCATACTTGAATTTGAAGCACTACATCACCAATGTGCAGAATACAAAGAAATATCACTTCTATGGTGCAGTGTGGACTTTTCATGTGTGGTCTCTAGAAGTCATGCCAGATTTAGCGGAAGTAGTTGGGAGACTTGATGACCCGACCGGGACTCCCAGATGCATTAAATGGAGGTTTAGAAGCAGACCTACAACAGATCTTGGACCACTTTTTTCTCAACTGGTAATAAATTAATTTTTTGATCTCTTGATACTTTGTTGTTCTTATACAATACTCCATATTTAATATCCATTTTCTTTGTACAGGAGCCCAATTTGACACCAATTGCTGTTTCTAACGACGAGTTGATGACTTTTTACTGGCAGTCGACTCAATATCCAAATGCTCTCAATATTGATTTTGTCCCGCCCAAAAATCCGCTAAGGGAGGGTGAGTAGTTTCCTCCTCGTCCTCGTACGGAAGCAATTTTTGATGAAGAGGCCAACCTGACACATGAAGCTTCAAGGCCCAGACGATCACATGGAACGGGTGCTAGCTATGTCGAGGCAGACATTTCAGACGAGGAGCCTCAAGATCAGCCCCAAGATAAGGGGAAACGTACTCGAAAAGCTACAAAAGTTGCATCCCGACAAGCTGCATCATCATCTTCCAGCAGTGGGGGAGAGCACCACCGCCGATACAATGATCGTCGTTGGATGAGAAAGGAATTGGAAAGATCTGAGAATCGACTTCTGGACAAGATGGATAAGAGATGGGTACCTCGATTTACAAAGTGGTTAGGGGACTTGTTGGAACAAATGCGATGTGGAACATCTCGACGTTCATCTGCATATTAACCCACAACTCGGTCTCGGCAGGATCACGTCTTTCAATCACCACCACCAGAGCCCACCACTGTGCCCTTTACAACCGCGCCCAGTTCCATCCCATACACTACTGAACCATTCACTATGCCCTCTACTTCCATCCCATACACTACTGAACCATTCACTGTGCCCTCTACTACCCCGTCCAGTTCCATCCCATACACTACTGAACCATTCACTCCGGTTCGATTTTCTATGCCTGAATTTGGTACGACAAGGGCAGTTTGGTAGTACGCATCATGATCCGCCTCGCCATTCCATGTTTGGTAGTGGTCATCACACAGATATGTGGAGCCACTTGGGAGAGGTAATGTAGAGTTTTTATTATCAAATTTCTTTTGTTATTCATGTTTGAATTATTTTAATACTCTGTAATTTAGTTGATTGGAAGCTCGTATCAACAATCACTCGCTGAAGATCGTTCCCAAATGCAACGATCACAAGAAGTGCAAACTAGTGCTATCCCTGCTATCCCACATGATCGGCATCATCCTGAAGAGGCGGCCGTTAAACAACCTAAACGGAAAGGGCTTAGAAAAAAAAAGCTTGCAGCCTCAGTTTCTACGTCATTTCAAACCGAAGTTGCACTGATCCTACTGGCAGATGAACTGGTTGAGGAATTTCAAAAAATTTGCAACGGTCCCGAGGGTACCACGATGATTCTTGTAGATAGTGGTATATCACTTGAGCACGCTTGGTTTTTAGAGCTTATAAATCCAAAAATGGATGTGCTTGTCGAGGTAAGTTAATTTTTACTCTTTTTACTATTTTACTCTGTTAGATGGCTCTCATTAAAATTTGTTATTAATTTAATTTAATATCTAACAATTTTTTGTAGGCTGTTGATTTGTACTTAATGAATCTACGCCTGCGATTGAAAGCAGATGATGGGATGAAGCCTGGTGTGACATTTAGGAACACCGTCATCTTAGACACGGATGTCTTCGTAAGTAGCTTTTTACTATTAATTTCAACAACACTGTCTTGTTGGCTAAACAAGTTTTTTGTATTATTGATGAAACATGGTTCACTCGAAAATGATTGGAATATGGGAAAAACCATTCACCCTCAGTACCAGCCTCCCCCAAGGATACTATTTACCATCCACATAAGAGAAGACGCTGGTAAATCACATACCTCAATGTTTGATGCAACACAAGTAAGTGAATTTACATTTTTAAGTAATTTATTGAAAACTATTTGTGATAATGTAGTAGATTTAATTGAGTTATGCTTCCATGTCCATTTTATGAAGGTTATACAAGTGTGTTGTGTAAGTAAACACTTCGTGACGGTTTGTATCGACATGTTGGCATGGACGGCGACCTTGTACGACTCCATGTACTATAACCTTGAATCGGAAGTGCAAAAAATGTGATTTGAGAAGTTGAAACCACTGTTAAACTTATGGCCTGAAGTTCTTAGCCATGCCTTCTATTGGAAACATCAACGTATTGGGCGCACCCGTACCAATAATCCATTGAAATTGGTAGTGGCTGACATTGATCATCAATTTAAGCAAAAAGACAGTCTAAATTGCGCTCCATTTGCACTGATGCAAGTTGAAAGATTGATTACTGAACGTCCATCCATATCATGAGGGCAAAATCCAACTGCAACATCTAGACTAAGGATGACATGTGCTATATATGAACTTTGTCGACCAGCGTAAGAGCTTACGGCCACTATTTTTTTATAATTGCAACAATGATTATTGTAATTTCGATATTTAGACGGCTCTTATTTATGTTATGATTTAGTTTGTTTTAGTAAATTTGGATTTTTTTCATCGTATAAGCCATGCATTTTCTTGTTTTGATTAAAATTAATATTTAGCAAGTTAAAAAATATACAATTCTACTAAAAAGAAATAAATATTTGCAAAAATTGAAGATCCCGCTCGCATAGTGTAGATCCCACTCGAGCGGGATCTTCAAAAATTGCCACTAAACCGAGCGGGATCTCAAAAAAATCGAGTGGGATCGTTAATTTGTAGGTCATAGTATATTTTGTTATGAAATTTATCACACATATAATAATTTGCAATTTTTTTCATCGTATAAGCCATGCATTTTCTTGTTTTGATTAAAATTAATATTTAGCAAGTTAAAAAATATACAATTCCACTAAAAAAATAATATTTGCAAAAATTGAAAATTCCGCTCGCATAGTGTAGATCCCACTCGAACGGGATCTTAAAAAATTGCCACTAAACCGAGCAGGATCTTAAAAAAAATCGAGTGGGATCGTTAATTTGTAGGTCATAGTATATTTTGTTATGAAATTTATCACACATATAATAATTTGTGATTTTTTTCATTGTATAAGCCATGCATTTTCTTGTTTTGATTAAAATTAATATTTAGCAAGTTAAAAATAATACAATTCCACTAAAAAAAATTAATATTTGCAAAAATTGAAGATCCCGCTCGCATAGTGTAGATCCCACTCGAGCGGGATCTTTAAAAATTGCCACTAAACCGAGCGAGATCTTAAAAAAATCGAGTGGGATCGTTAATTTCTAGGTCATAGTATATTTTGTTATGGAATTTATCACACATATAATAATTTGCGATTTTTTTCATCGTATAAGCCATGCATTTTCTTGTTTTGATTAAAAACAAAATTTAACAACTTAAAAAATATACAAATATCCTCAACTCAATTAACCATTTGCAAAAAGTAAATATCCCGCTCGAGTTATGTAGATTCCACTCGAGCGGGATATCAAAAGAATTTATGAATATGCGAGCGGGATTAAATTTCTAGCGAGTGGGATATTAAAAAGTAAATAATATTAATAGTAGATTGTTAATAACGATTACAATGTCTACGCGTATGACCTTCTTCACGACAAATACCACATCTCCTCGGACGTTGACTACTTGATGGTTCTGCTTCTTGCCTTGTGGTTTGTCTCCAACTAGTTCTCTCCAATGCAGATGTTCGCCAATTAGTTCTCAGCCGTCCTGCCTGTGAAGTGATTACGGGAGGCAAGACCAAGATATTGGCCACTTGAACCAGAATATCTCAATCCTCTACATGTGGAACACGATGTATAGAATATTGATAAGCTTCGTCCCAAGCTTCTCGTTTGTAGTACCATTGCACATATTGGTATACATCATCAGCATTTTTTCTGCAATTTTTAACAATAATTTTAATTATAATTTCATATGGTTATGCAAATTGAAGCAATAAAACATACCGGATAGCAGCAAAAGCATGCGAACAAGGCATTCCATCATCTTGAAATTCACAACATGTGCAATTGTGGAAATTGAGATCAACTTTCCAATTTCTTCTACCATCACCCACGTTGAACACCAAGCCGATTCCACCACTTGTATCGTACCTAAATGACTTATTCATTGATTCCGTCATCTTCTTAGCCGCCTCTTGAGTGAAAACTTCATCGTCCCTTTGGGCAAATTCCGTCTCTCATCGAACCATTGCTCGATGATATACCTTATAGCGTCAAGCATTGAGCATATAGGGAGACCATGAGCCCATTTTACTCTATGATTCCACACTTCTGCTGCATTTGAAGTGAGATGGCTATAACGCGACAATGGACACTTGCATCGAGCCCACTTCTCTGGTCCAATTCTCATTAATTTGTCGTATGCGCCTTGGCTCTCTTGTTGAATAGAGGCCATTGCCTTATCATAAATTGAAGTGCGATATGCAAAAGTAGCTCGTTCGTACAATCTCACAACAACTTTCCCATAGCACGTCAACTTATTCAGCAAGTGATAGTAGCAAAGACCGTGAACTGCATTTGGAAACACCTCATTGACAGCGTTCGCTATAGAGACATGTGTGTCAGAGAGAATCAATGTATCTCTAAACTCTCCATATGCCATTTTCAAACGGGTTAGAAACCATCTCCAAGATATATCATTCTCGATTGGGCCAACACCTATCGCCAGTGGAAAAACATGCTCGTTGACATCCTTTGTCATAGCGACAAATAAAATGCCTCTATTCTTGCACTTGAGATGAGTGCCATCTAAAACGATCACAGGTCTCATATTGAATGGATACGCGAGTCTGCAGGCACCGAGAGCCACGAACAAATGCTCAAATCTCCCATTATTTTCAACCTCAAGATCAGTAATCGTGCCGGGATTTGATTCTTTCAGCATGTGAAGATAGCCAGGCAACAACTGGAAGGATTCAACATACCCTCCGTGTATACTTTATATTGCGTAATGTCGTGCTTGCAACGCCAAATCATAACGGATAGTGATACCGAACTTGCGTAACATCTCCTCCATAATGGCCTTTGGCTCCATGATTTTACAGTTGGTTCTGATTTTTCGCTCCATGTATGCTGCAACAACATTCATCTTGATTTTCCTCGGAGCGGCACGTCGTAGCTGACGGATGCATGAATGCTCAGGAATGAACTTGTGTATTATCCAAGTATTCGTTCCACGTGAGGTTGCACGCAACTCAAATGGGCAATTCGGATACTTGCATAAGAACTTCATTCGAATATAATCTGATTTCGGAGTTTTGAATTCAAGTCCTCTCTCCATGTGCCACATTCCGCCTGCAATATTTATCTCTTTTTTGCTGTGAAAAATAGCACCAACATGCAACTCATCATCATTTGTCGGGTCAGGATCACGTGCTACGAGAGAAATCGTAGCATCGGGCGAAATCACCGGAACTAACCAGTAGGTTAGATCGCATGCGTCCGTCGTTGCAGTGGGACGAATCCATGCACTGTGCTCCACCATAGTAAAATCGCGTAAACCTTCCTCAGTCCAGTCTTCAGATGTTTCACTATCAGTTTCAAGATCAACACTGTCAACATCTTCATCGTCTGAATCCAACTCGACAGTGCATTGTGGTTCATCATCTTCGTTGTCTGGAACATGACAATCTGGAACAACAGGTACGTGATATGTGGACGTCGCTTCGTAATTATACCCACTAGGATATAAGTTGGAAAAGAAATCCTGAAAATTTATTTGTTGTTGGATACGCTCTATTTCATCAGAATACGTGTGTCCTTGGTCGTATTCAAATGATGACGACTTCCCTTGATCGTATTGAGATGATGACGACTGTCCTTGGTCGTATTGAAAGGATGACGCCCCACGTTCTTCGAAATATGGAACATACACATCTATGTGGTTGTGGATGAGATGGTCGGTTGAACGGGACTCCATGCACAATTGAGCAAATTGTTGATCTGTGCTCAAGAGAATTTTCATAGTGCGTCCACTTCGACTACGCGATAAATAATACATTTCGTACAGAGTGCTCATCGAATTTCGATGCATCAAGACATCGATGTTGTATTTCAAATTGATAAGAGCTGGGGTGGCAACAAGAACATGAGTGATCGATTCTGAACCGCTCACATACTCACAATCGTGCCATTCTCCACCATATTTAATGTTGAAAGCTTTCCATTCTTCCATATTCTGAAATATAAACACTATAAGTATGAAAATCAAGATAATTAAAAATGTAATATAAAAGATCCCGTTCGCATAATTTGTAGATCCCGCGTCGAGTGAGATCTGCCTTTACGAGTGGGATCTTACTACTCACGAGTGGGATCTACTAAGGACGCAATCTTAAATACAATTGAAACTCACCTTTTTTGGATTTGTTGATCAAATGTGATAAATTCTTCGACTAATGACGAAATTCTATTTTTACGAGCTATTTTTTTATGAGGTTCTAATATTTTACAGAATATTTTGATGGTTGTGGTGTTTGCCCATTTATCTAAACTACCACTTATATAGAATTCGGCATTCAATCAATTGGGTGAGTGAAATTGTACAAATTCACGTGAAAGTAAAATTGTTACATCAAAGGTGAAATTTCAACCATTCACGTGAATATTTACAGATGAATTTTCACATCCACCTCTGTCGAGTACTATCAAGATGAATTTTCACATCCACCACTGTCGATTACTATCACACTCCGTTGTATAGTACAATTATTATCACATACTGTATAAAAACTATTAAAATCTACGAATTAAAATACAAATGAAATCCAAAAAAATGTAAACTATATAAACAAAAAAATAATGTTATTAACTGTAAAATAATTAAACATCCCGCTCGTACAAACTTAACAAAAATGAAGATCCCACTCGAGTGGGATCTTCAAAAATATCGAGTGGGATCTTCATTTTGTTATATTTGGCGAGCGGGATTAGTGTTTAATTTACAATTCAGAAATTTTTTGTTATTTTGATATAGTTTACATATTTTTTTATTTTAATTTTAATCACTTAATAGTTAATACGTATTCAATTTTATTATATAATTAATTTAATTAAAAATTGAGTAATTAATTAAGAATTTATTCTTAATAATATTTAACTTTCAAAAATGAAAGATCCCGCTCGAAAATTCAAAGATCCCGCTCGAGTGGGATCTTAAAAAAACTCGATTGGGATCTATACATACTTAACCGAGTGGAATTTATGTTAATTTGCCAATTGATATAATTATATTTAATGTTATATAGTTTACATATTTTTGGGTTTTCATTTTAATTAGTTAATTTGTTAATACGTATTCAATATTTTTATATAATTAATTTAATTAAAAATTGAGTAATTAATTAATAATTTATTCATAATAATATTTAACCTTCAAAAACGAAAGATCCTGCTCGAAAATTCGAAGATCCCGCTCGAGTGGGATCTTAAAAAATATCGAGTGGGATCTTCCAATTTATCATACTTAACCAAGCGGGATTTATGTTAATTTGTCAATTGATATAATTGTGGTTATTTTTGTATAGTTTACATATTTTTTTGTTTTTATTTTAATTAGTTAATTTCATTATTGAGTAATTAATTAATTGGATATACTCTGGACAAACTAATCATTGCAGCACTAATTATCTAATTATTGACCACTTTTGCTAACTTCCATGTCCTAATATGACAATCATTTTCGGTTGATGACTGTGAAAGTGAGAAGCAGTCAAATCTCACTGATTGTGTAAGAGATATAATATAAAAAAATACAACATCAAAAGTAAATTGGTCTCTTCATACCAAACATAGACATAATTAATTTATTTTGTAATAGGCGGACATAACTAATTTCTTAATTGTGAAAGTGGATATATTTAGGGATTGAGACCATTAATTAATATATACATATGTTGAAGTAAAGGACACATGTACTTGTACGTGGCAGTAAAACATAAATGATGTAACACGTAAATATTATTGAAATTGCATGTATACTGGAGTACTATTATTACTGTTATACAACAAAATTAAGTCATATAATAACTGCTTTTTGTTTGAACTTTGAAGGCAAAGAAGTCGGGCTTGTTGTTGGGAAAGTGGAAATTACTTGCAGTACCCTCTTGAATCCCCAAAAAACGAAGCGACGAGTTGAATTTTGGAGGCTTTTTATTCTAGAGGAATAAGACCAGCTAGTAGTCTCTCTGACTGAGTCCACACCAAAAAAACCCATGAGTCTACAAAAACGAAGCAAGTAGAATTTGTGATTAATATCAAATACTTGTAAGACCTTTTTTTAGTCAAAAAAAATATTTAGAGTTAACGCATGTTGGTAGAGAAGTTAATATATACGTCAGCTCATAATCTAGCTAGCTAGGTACTTTTTAATTCCTCGTGTTCGGAAAGGTCTTCTCATGCATGCTACCTCGTTGCTCGGGATCCTGGATGCTACTGGTCCATTCATTGGCACCCGCAGGTAATCTGCTGCCATGTGGCACCAGGCAACAGTTGTAAGAAAAATAATTGTAAAATAAATTTTAAAATTTTTAACCCAACCAGAGTAGGCGCATTTTTTGAGACACATGCAATAAACTGTTCATCCACTATTTGTAGCTGAAAATAGAGTTGGTTGCAGTAGTAATACGCGTCTTTTATTCCTCAAAATTCGATTTAATAATATTTTTATTGAAAGAATTCATATATAGTCACAAAGAAACTATTTATACTTGTATTTAATTACTGTGAGGCTAAATTTAATAATATTATTACTTTTAATATTATCGATTTATATAATTCTGTTAGTTATTTTTCAGAATTTCATAATTTGCGGTTTTAATGAAAAGTGAAGTCTCTCATTTCCACCTGATAGATTTTGGCGATCGACAACGGCTTGCGATTTACAGGCTGTTGAAGATTTGTGGTTGTTTAGCCGGTAAGTGCATTAATTTTTTTTACCAGAATGTTTTGTTCGGAAGTAATTCCGAGTGAAGAAATATCTTAGCTTTCAATTTTGTTTTTTAGGTTTAATGTTGGGCAATTTTGGGAGTCATATTTCGAATCAATTTTGTTGAGTTTTATTGAAATGCATGTGCAATTTAGTAGTGGATGCTCAGTATTTTCTTGAATCTGAACTTCGAGTTGTCGATCGACAAATTATGCGAGTTACAGGCCGTTGAAGCTTGTTGGTTGTTGAGACGGTAAGTGTGGTTTTCTTTTGACCGGAATGTTATGTTGGAAAGTAATTCCGGCTCAAGAAATTGGGTAGCTTTAAATTTTTTTTTTTTTAGGTTTCCTGTTGGCCAATTTAGGGATACATATTTTGAATCAATTTTGTTGCATTTTATTGAAATGTATGTGCAATTTAGTACTGGGTGGTCAGTATTTTGTTGATTCTGAATTTGTGTTACTTAATTTGACAAATGAAATAAAAATTTTGGTATAAATTGTCTGTTTGGGGGTAGATTATGTAGCATTTATTTAGTTTTTTTTTATGTATATTTGGTTGTATAAGTGGAAACCGGCATTGTTATATTTGCTTATTCAGATTTACTGAATGAACTTTTTGTTCGAGTTTAGATCGACTGCTTGCTAATTCAAGCTTTGTAAGTTGTTGTTAGCATCAATTGGTAAATTCTTATGCAATGTATGTTGTATTAGAGGAAATTGGCACTGGGTTATCGAGCTTATCTATGATCACTCCGTTTAACTTGATAAATTTTATTTGAATCGAGCTCGAGTATTTGCTTACCGGAGTTTCTGTTCATGTTTAAACTAGTTCGAGCTTGGTTTGTCGAAAGGGAGTATTTGTGATATCTGACATTGATTTGGGGGTAAAGTTGGTGGAGCTTTTAAGTGTCTGTAATAGACTTCAACAGCCTAATTGGGCTAGTTGATTTTGTAAATTGAAATTTGGATGTGAACTTTGGATGAAGCTAATTTTATTTCGAGCAGAGCCAAATTGTTATCGGTCTTGATTTCAGACCGATGTGACATAAAAATATCTGTTGGTTCTTGTGACGCATAATTTGGTTTACGTCTTCCAGAATATGAGCTACTTTGTACAAAAAAGATAATTGTAATTAAACATAGAAAATACTGAATAGTAAAGAGTGCATGTTATTGAATACTAAAGAGTGCATGTTATAGAAAATACTGTATAGCCATCTTCTTTCATCTCCATTCTTCATATATTTCTATGGTTTCTCCTATGTTTCTTTCATCTCCATTCTTCATATTTGAAAACCTAATACATAATAATAATTACTTATATATTAGAGAACCTTCTGTATCCATCTATCAGGAAGTATCGTGAGAACAGTTTGCCTGATTGGTGTAAGATTATTTCCCATTCACCGGGCTGTCACCCTCTGATGCAACATTGCAAAATGTGTTATTTAACAGTAAATTTTATAAGGTTTCTCCCTGCGTTGCTGGTGGTTTAAAATTTGATCAATGTATATTACATAAACTAGTGATGCCTAGTAATGTTGCAATAAGACTATGGCCTCATAAATGTTTGTTGTTGTTGCAGGGTTCACATTTTTGACCAACTGTGAGTCGTGTTGTGAATAGGTATATAATTAATTTTGTTAATTCAATGATCAGTTGATCTTACTGATTACTTTCTTTGCATAGGGAACTTCACTTCTTGCTGATCAAATTGTTTAATTGTAAAAAAAAAAAAAAAAACAATGCAATTTTTTTGACAGGGATATCTTTCATTGAAGTTGAGAAACATTATTAATTCAAGACTAATCTATTTGTTATTGAGGTGGAACTCCTCATAAATTTTAGCTTAACTGCTTATGGTTATATTTCCCCTTTTCCTCTAAAATAAGGGAACCCCCTCTCCATTCTAGTTAATGTACTTACTATACTTCTTATATATTATATCTGGTTGATTTCAAAAATAAAAATAAAATTATATCATTACAGGCCATTGAAGCTTGTTGGTTGTTGAGACGGTAAGTGTGGTTTTCTTTTGACCGGAATGTTATGTTGGGAAGTACTTCCGGCTCAAGAAATTGGGTAGCTTTAAATTTTTTTGTTTTTAGGTTTCCTGTTGGCCAATTTAGGGATACATATTTTGGATCAATTTTGTTGCGTTTTATTGAAATGTATGTGCAATTTAGTACTAGGTGGTCAGTATTTTGTTGATTCTGAATTTGTGTTACTTAATTTCACAAATGAAATAAAAATTTCGGTATAAATTGTCTGTTTGGGGGTAGATTATGTGGCATTTTCTGATTGAGGTGATTGCATATTGGTCATAGAGGTGAACCGATTTATCCTGGTTAGTGAGAAATTATGTGGAACTTTGTCAGCTCTAACCTCTGGTGTAGCCGTTTATTTATTGTTGAAGCATTGATTGGATTGACATTGTATGAATATTCAATTACTGGGGTAGGTCTTACTTTTCTGCAATGGAGGCCCATTTTGATTAACTATTTTTTAAACACCTTTGCATTCTTTGAGCGTTGATCCTGAGTGCTCGTATGGGTTTGTGAAAGTTTGAGAGTGAAGAATAATTTTTTTTTTGTAATCGCAGATGTAGGTGTGGCATTGAATTGACTATTTTGTTGCAGAATGCGGCCGAGAAAGTCTTTGATTGCACACGGTTTGAATTTCGAACGTAATTCCCTCTCCTTATGAATAAAAAAAACGTCGTAATTCTTGGTCATAAATGGTTTAATACTAATAAGAATGTTGTCAAAAAAGGTGTTTCTTTTACGCATGGTTTGTTTTATGTTGTTGTAGCATTGGCGTTTAGTTTGTCTATTATATTTTGCAGCTGGAAATATTTCCTATCGGTGTGGATTGGTTAAAGCTGTGAATTTTATACGGGGATGTTTGGATACTGAAAATCTGGAAAAATTCAGAGCCTCCTGTTTTGGCTGGTTTTTGGATGTACCCAAATTAGAGTTTCGAGGTTATTTAACTTATCTAATGATGCTGCACAAGTGTGTTGAGGATGGTGGTTCTTTATGTTTCAAAATCAGAAATCAACTGGTGGAGTTTGGTCCTACTGAGTACTACCTCTGCACCGGCTTGCGTTTTGGAACGGAGCAAAGACTTCCCCGTGAGTCTGACATTCATAGGCGAATTTTTTATGGCCACAAGACTGTCTACGTGAAGGACATAGAGTTGGCATTAAAAGCAGCCAGTGATACTAACAAGGGCAGTATGGATACCTTGAAACTTGCTCTTTTGTATTTTGTTTTTGATGTTCTGTTTGCCCTCGATCACGGTAAGAAATTTGGTGTGAAACTTATCTATATGCATGCGGTAGACGACTTAGAGTTGTTCAATTTATATCCATGGGGCCTAGTATCTTACCATTTCCTTGTTGACAATTTTTTTACTTCTTACGGTAAGATATGGGAGCAAGTGAGTTCACGCAAGAAAGTTCATTTCGAGTTGTATGGTTTTTCCCATGCTTTTCTCTGTTGGGTGTATGAATCATTTTCCGCAATTGGATCTCTATGCACTACAATTGTGGCAAGTGATGAGTCGGTGGTGCCTCGGCTTTTGCGTCGTATGACCAAAGCACGGTTTGGATTTGAGGATATTAAGATTTATTTTGTGCATGGTGAAGTAAATCTGAGCTTTGTAAGTTTCTATTTTGTTTTGTCGTAGATTGTATATACAGTGTATCATCTTTATTTGTTTTCATGAAATAAAGATTGATTTGATGTATGTTTTTGACAGGAGAAAATGAGGCCGTCGGCTATTGAAGAAGCAGGATTGGAAATTGAACGCCCGTTCTTTCCTGCTTGTGTATATGATGATATCAGTTGTAGTGATGAATCACCCACTGACTGTCATATGTCTGAGAATGAGGGCTCACTTCGTGGCCCACCGATTCTCCCGAAGTCCCCTTCAATGCCTTCTTGTATCAAGCCTACTGTGAATCCTCTTGAAGACAACAGAGATAGTAGCATGCCTCGAGAAATGGGCACAGAAGAAAGGGCCCAGGTAAGGCTTTTCATTTTGAAGATGTACCCATACATTCTGTTTTGTTTAGTTCTACTTGGAAGCTTAGATTATAATTTATGTAAATGTTAATTTATAGGCACTGAAATGTGTATTCTTTGTCTCCCATTGCAGCTTGTTCATGAATATATTGAATTTGTGAGGGAATCAATTTCGACCGCGGAGACTATCAAAGCCCGGTTGGCTTATTATTCATCTAGACTGGGGTTTTCGGTTACAAACAACGGGTGTGGAAGTAGTAAGGAATTGGCTCCTACTTCCGTTGTTCCAGATGAAGCTGTGCAAGTCAATTCAGGAGACCAAGTATGTGTAGGTGAGGAGACACCTGAAGCTGACCTTGGCGGAAGTCACGAAGGCAAAAGCACACGCGATGTGCCACTTAGGGAAGTAGAAGACCCATCTCCCTCTGCAGCAGGTGTAGTTGCTAATGAGAAAGAAGGCCAGGGAGTTGGGGAGCCATTAATAGGCGGAGGCCACATTGTTGATGGTGTGAATCACTTCTCATCAGCTGATATTCATGCACGAGATGTACAAGAAGATGCAGAAACAATTGGCACGGATGATCCCGCCCCACTTTTTGTCCAACAGGGAGGCAAGTCAATTTTTTCTTATAGAGCAGTTTTTAAAACAAAACGTGGGCGGCAATGGAAAGAAGTTTGTAAGGATATTAATGCAGAGCCTCCTAAGGTCCCTCGCGTTGGTGTTAAGTCCGATTCAGATGCAACTGCGGCAAGACAGCCGCCACGTAATAGGCGCTGCACACGCTTTTCAAACAAAACACCTAGTAAACAAGTACTAGGATCTCAAAATCCTAAAAGTTGGCCTTCGAGTGTGGATGTGATTGACTTGTGTGACGTTAGTTCTGGTGATGATGCTGTGGAGGGAGTTGTGTCTGGGCTTCGTAATGTGAACCGTTTTGGCTCGCTGCAGCCCCGGACTTGTCGGAGCATTAGGGCTGGTAAACTGCCAAGATGGATGTGTAGAGGTGTGCTTGTAGCGGAGTGTGATAAAGCCGAATTTCATATATGGAAAGCTTATGCCGCCATGAAAATGAAGTAAGTTGTGAGTAAATTTGTGTGTGCAACCTGTGGTGGACTCCTTGTATTTTTAAACTGTGCACTTATTTCGTAGTTCTGGAGTTATTAAGCTGTTGCTAAAGTCAAATAATGTGATTGGTGCGGCGTTGTTTGATGGGTTGATAAATCCCTGCAAAGCCTTGTCTAACACAGTTAGTTTGCTACATCTTCAATTCTACATTCCATTACATAACTTTTTTTTTTACTTATTTGTAATCTCTAACCACCGTGTTTTGTTTTAGCATTGCGACCTCTTGTTAGATGTATGCTGTACAAAGCGTCCCTTTATCCGCACAAATTTCTCGATGATTGGTCAATCCTTCACCATCATTGTTGGGTAAGAATCATCAAGACCATAAATTGTCATTAAGAGTAAATATCATGGTCATGATGTGTTGAGTGTGTAATTTATAACCATTTTCCATTCTTTTTATGTAGCTGAAATTGGAATCCCCGAAAACGAAGATGGACGACCAATGTATGGCAAAGTAAATGCTCGGTTCAAGGCCGTTGGAGCGAGGAGTTGCATGGAGAGATGTCGAAAAGGTGTACGGCATTGCTCTTCTCAAGGATCATTGGGTTGCGTATGTTGTTCATCTTGTTGAAGAGAAAGTTGTTGTATATGACTCTCTTTGGAAGGAGGAACGGGTCCCCGTCGTGATAGACGTCTTCAAGGAGGCGACCACCCTACTACCAAATTTACTGCTTCGACATGGCGTCATGGCAAGGGGTGCGAAATCGCCATGGGTGAATTCGACATGGAAAGTAGAGGTACCAAAGGAATGTCCAAGACAGCCGAACCATCGTGATTGCGGAGTAGTTGCATTAAAAATCGTTGAGTGTCTTACTTCCGGCACTCCATTTGATGAAGTCGATTTCTCTAATTCAGCTGCTTTCCGAGATGATTATTGCCATGAAATCTTCAAGCTTAGGGTATGTGGCCAGACCTCCCACGCTTAGGGTCATGCGCTGTCATAATTTTTTGGTACATGTTAATTTAGTGTGAGAAGATGTGTATGTATATCTTAGGTGATATTTAATGAATACAGTGCAATGTCGTGCTATTGATCTTTCTGTTGTATTTGTTTTCTTTCTCCCTTATTTTGTGTTTTGCTTCAACAGTCGTTAGTGATGAGAAATATTGGAGTGTCGTGTCTGGCCATTTCTGTGGTTTGATTTCGAAAGCAGTAGTTAACTATTTAATTATTTCTCTCATTGCATTGGCTTCATTATCTTTCTTATGTAGGTCATTTGTTGCTATTTGTACCATCTACCGTGTTTATTTCTTACAGTTCTATAAGTCTGCTCATATTGATTTATTATATATTTTGTTTACAGGGTAATTTGTATACATATTTGTCTATATAGCACCCTTTAGTAGAATAAATACATTAATATTACTACATATACCATTATTCCCTTATAGCCGTAATTAACATCTCAGCCCACTCTTTTTTTTATTTTTTGAAAGAAAATTCCCAGCATAAGCATTCATCCCATAAAAGAGAAGCACGAATATTTGTGAATTGAACACTAATGATTTCTTTCGCTCGAAAAAAATAATAAAAAACACTAATGATTTGTTACTATTCACATTGGATTAATATGAAAACATATGCCTGCTTGGAAGCTTAGTAAGGCCCTTTATATACTTTACTGAGATGGCTCTTTAGGCCCATTGCTAAAATGTGATGCTTTCATAATATACATATGCTTAATAAACGTGTCATTTTGTATTCTTGTTTTTTTTTTTCTTTTGGAAGCTCTTTACCCTTAAATAAACATGAAGGCCACCGCATTGGGCTTATTATTCTGGGCTACTTAGCACAAAAATATTATACCAGATGACATAATTTTTTTATAGAAATTGATGCAGCAGAAATAATGTTAGATTTTGTTCAAAAATAATTGAACCAGCACAATACTTAGGAGCCAATTGAATTAACCAAACGAGTGGGTGAGCAGTAAAATTGCAATGGGTCATCCAGTTTCATACATGAATTATTGATTAAGGTGAACACCACACAGTACATTTGATATTGAAAAACATTATGCGTCTGCTTATGCACTCGATTAAAGTAAGCACCAGATACGATAGTAGAGAAATTATTGTTTAAATGACAAGGCTATTTTAGGTGAAACACTTGTTCGGAATATCCTCCGGGAAGATAAAATTTTGAAGCTTACAATTTTTTACATATAATTAGCCCGTGCAATTTAAGCCAAATTAGTGGCCAACACGTCGACAACCCTAAAATTCATTAAGATAATGAGATGTGATTTGGTTGCTTTGTATGAAGAATTTTTTTGCAAAGTGAAAGATGTGTCGTTTCTAATTAAATTTAAAACAAATTTTTGTGAAGTTTTCCATCATGTTTTAGTATATTTTTTAATCTTTTTTCGTCATTTGAATCAACATGCATTCATTAATATATTCTTGTTTTTTTGTTGAAGACAACCCCGGATTTCTTGTTAATTGTTCCACGATTCTCCCGTCTTCACTTACAAAAAGTTTACCTGCTATATCGTTAAATTATTTAAAATATTAGACGCATTTGGTACTTATAAAAGTTTATACCGAAATTGACAATGTTTAGTACATATTTATATGTAACAAAATCATTTCGTAACTATCCCATCTTTTTCACTAATTTATTTTGTTTTGTTCAATTTCAATCCATATTTAGTGTTTGTACTTCCTTAACATAAAAGAGATGTTTAAAATTTTAAGAAGCAATGGTAATATCTTTGGGGTTAAAAAACCTTCTAACCAAACATTTGTTCAACGTAGCTCAAAAAGATTTTGACAAATATATATTAATATAGATGATTACGACGTGTAACACGTAGAATCTAAAATAAAGGGAATGATTCAAATGACTTTAATTACTAAATTTTATATTTTCATTTAAATTATCTTGTCCAATTTAATGATCGTATTCTATTTTTACCGTAATCTTTATTTTTTTTAGTTGTGTGTCTTGCCACAGTACGCCCATCTATCATTAGCGATTACATATAATATAGTAGCGGATATACAATAAGTAGTATGATACTCTTGCAAAGTCATTTAATTTTTTTTTTCAAATTAAATTGATAGTGTAATGCGAAATCACTACATCAATAGAACGCATATTTTGGTCAAGTATCATTTTACATACGCTCCCATTTGGCTAATTTCCCTTAAAAATTGATTTGTGATGTTGAAATTCTCATAATTCATATATATTGCACATAAATTACTGTTTAAATTAAATTAATCTACTCAAGATTAAGTTAATTTAATAACTGTTTAAATAACTGTTATTAACTTAAGTTAATCCACTCATAAATAAACTTAATTTAATAACTGTTTAAATACTTTGAATTCGTTGGAATTCTCCTTGCACGTATATAGAATTTATATTTACACCACAAGATTGTAATTGCATTAGTATACATGTACTCAAATTTATACGAAAAGATATCTTTGCGTTGGGGAGATTCTATTTATTTTGTTTTGTTTTTGTGCATATTAACTATTGTAGTATATAACGTATTAATAATAATACTTAAACTAATAATTTTTTATTATCTTATAGAATTGACATACAAGTTTAGTGCACATCTATAGATGAATCATAGTATTTAAGTAATTTATAGATTAAAAAAAATGAGAAAATATTGACAAATATTAAAAAAAAAATTGAATGGTTGACAATCACTTTATACAAATTTCTTTATTAACTAATGTGATTGACGCAAATGTCATTGGTCATATGAATTAAATTCCATTAATTTGTTTCATAATTAGAAAAAAAAAGTTGTGGGAATTGGAAAAAAAAATATACTATACTAATATATAGAGTTTTATTTACAAAATATAAATTTTAATTTAGGATAAGCTTTTTCCTTTTTTAAAGAATGATTAAAATTTTACTTAATATTTAAACTCGAGATGAGAACATTAGGGTTCTGCACTTCTTTTGATATAAGTGTGTTATGGTTTCAATTACATTTAATATAATACATAAAAGATATTAAGATTTCTTTATAAATTCATTTGAGAATATAGAAATTGTCCTTTAAGAAAACCTACAAATTGCATATATGATATTTTGTTTTCGCCAATTTCTATCTTCAATTCATCAACATATAGACATTTTATCTTCGTGCTAAGCTATGTTTCATATTTTTAACAGACATGTACTTTATACTTTTTCATTACTATCATAGTTTAAATTGAATAACAAAGTCATGTTAATTGAAGAATATATTGCTCAATCAAGTAAAGTATATACTTATCATCTTTTGTAGTATGACCTATATGTACAAGTTTTATATAAAAAAAAATAGCAAAACTTCTATAAATGAAAACACCGTTAATGCTTTAAAACAAAAGATAATAATGCCATATATATCACATGCATTTAAAAATGAAAAATGCATAGAAAAACAATCGATGTAAAAATTTCAAATTAAACTTTTTTTGAGACTTCAGGAAAATTATATTCACTTATTTATTTAATGATAATTATTGATATTTTTATAAAAGAATAACACCACTTAAAATTATTTTTGGAAAGGTTAATAATACAAAAAAAACAAGGCTGCTATTCATAAGTTAATATTCTAACATTTTTTTATTAATGGTCGAATATAAAATATAAAAAATTAAATTCAAAAACCAATTAATATTATAAATAGTAATAAACTACATATTATACATACATTCATTAATAGTTATTTAATATCAAAGTTTTTTTGGATTGCGAGTGCACGTTAATTAGACTAGTAGTATATAAAAGACACTTTAAGCTCGCTTATTTAAATTGACAATTTAAGGTTGCAATTTCAATTGAAATAATGGTGGGTGAAGATAATACTTCATATACAAGAGAACATCAAATTAAGAAATATTATTAGTGTATAATTCTTTTATGTAACATAATTAGTTGATAATTGGAATATATATTTTCCGTAATAATTAAATAAGGAACCAAAAGGCAAACATCATTAATCTTTTATGCAAAACAATTGTACATCTACTTTATTTGCTGAATAAAATTTACCTTTGAATTAAGGATTTATATGTACAATCGACGAATAACATGATTTTTATAAGTCTTTTTAGGTAAACGAAACAATAATATATATTATAGTTACATACAAATTAATTTAGAAATGACTTTAATTTTATGTCTACATATTGCAACAGACATCCGACTATTGTACTACTTCCGTGCACAAAATGATGGCCCTTATTACATGGACTACAATATACTCCCTCCGTTCGTGAAAGAAGAGTCCTACATCTCCTATTTTAATTCTACTTTTTCCACTAACACCCACTTTACCAACTTGCTTAATCCCCGTTCCCAGCACATAACTGGACTCGTTTGGACGAACAGAGGGAGTATATTATAGTAATGATTATCGTGCACATTATAGGATACAATATAGATATATATAAAATATTACATGTGACGAGATGTGTCACTGCAACTACAAGATTATAGAGTAAGGTCTCATTTATTACGTCTTATCCGTGGAATATGGAGTATAATTTTAATCATTATCTGTAGTTAATAAAATACACTTTCTAAAAAGGTTATTAATAAACTACATTTGGAATTGCTAAATACTTATGAATTGTATTTACTGCTACAAGCAACCACGGGGCCCGCAGCAGCAGTGCAATCATGACATTTGAGAATATTTTCGCATATGGTGGGGAAATCTTTCGGCTGATTATGCCTATGTTGTAGGACAAACTATCAGATCTCAATCCTGTGCATTTAATTCATTTACTGCGTATGGGCCCCACCGGTCTACAATCTTCAGATATACGCTTGGGGAAAATTTGTTGATGAAATCGATTGGTCCATTTGTTCAAAAAAATATGCACACTTCGTCAATTTGGGCTGTTTGTGAATAAGATAATATTACAAATTTATGTAATTTTACATAATTTATTTTAATTTAATCATTCACTCAAATCATGTTGGACGTTTATTCCACTCACTTCATATAATTTACTTTAATATATTCGTATATTTAACTCAACTGGGACGTTTATTCCACTAACTTCACACATTTACTTTAATTTAGTCATCCATTCAACTCAAGTGGGACCTTTACTACACTTACTATAATTTCAAAATATACAATAGGTGACACCCTTACTCTACTCGCAACCAACTCAATCCATGGAATTAAACTGCGTGACCGTGCCAACTATGTATTTTTTTCGTGGATGGAGGGAATAATAAGAGGAGCAGTTTCACGAAATGTATATTTGAAATGGTGCATTGCATAATTGCTTAAAGATTGTCTAGTCGACACGATGTAAATAAAATTCTCCATTGTCCGCTATTTTTCATTGACATATGATTTATGTGAGCTTTTGATATTAACTAGCACTAATAACGTGTGCTCGTACGTTGAGTAGTAATGTTTCAGGAAAAATGTATTCTTGTTGGTGCATTTTATATTATTTTGCGACATTTCTCATTCTTCAACTAAACTCATGTATGTCAAGTAGTTGTACCTATTTCATACTTGAAACTCCGATAATTTAAATTATGTCATTTATTCGATTACATTAATCATATATTCATACATGTAGTTGTTGACTAACACTTTCAAAGCATTTTCCTATTTAATTTGATTGTATTACATTTATACGGTAATAGAGTCTGGTCGTTCCTACACATCGGACATGTGACAGCTTCATTTAAGCCTACTTCTCAACTTAGGAAAAAAGAATATTTAAGATCAAATTACAACGAAAACTTATGGGAAAAAAACTATTTTGGTGTGGAGCAGTTTCTTTTTTTGGCGTAAGGTATTTATAGTTGTGAATTAAAAAAAAATTATGGGAAAACCTACAAATTATGTAGAGTCTTTTTTTGCTTTTATTTTATCAATTTTACACATGCAATGCACGCGTTTAATGGACAATAAAATATACTCCTTCCGTTCACGAAATGATGTCCCATTTCGTGTCCGGCAAGGACATTAACAAAGCCGATAAAGTTGTGCTGAGTGGATAAAAGTTTAAAAGTAGGGTAGTGGGATAATGACAAAAAAAAAGTGGTAATGACAAGAAATAGGTGGTATCCACAAAAAAGTAGGAATAACGTTCCGTGGATCACAAACAAGTAGAAATAAAGTTGATGTGAGGTGGGGTCATCAATGGCAAGGGGTAGTAATTTTAATAAAGTAACGCAGGTATGTTGGTAAAAATAATGAAACAGGGCATGATATGGTGAACACAAATAATCGATAAAACAAACCTTTATTTAGTGAACGGAGGGAGTATATAAATAACTATACGCGCGTGTATTAGACAGACCAGCTCGAGACGGTCTCGAAACAACGTTATAAAGTACCGCGATATGGCACGTGTATTAGAAATCGCTTAATAAAAAGACTAATAATTGGGGGAAAAGCGGATATACTACTTATAAATATTATAATAGAGAATGAGAAATTTGCAAGTGGCCCGCCTTTCGAATTTGGGAAAGTAGAAGTCTGACATTGTCATGTTGCAAAAGCTTCTTCACTATTTAAAATAGTTTCTTTTGGCTACTTCATTATCCCAACCAATTGCTTCAACATAGAAACACCATTTCAAGAAAATTAAGTATTTCAGCCTTCAATGCAGTTGCCGAAATTGGGACTTCATTAAGGCATAGAAGCTTCTCCGAATCTTCACTTTAAGGTAAGATTATTTCCATTTTTAGTAGATATCAATTTTGCTCTCTTAGTCAATTTATCGCATCAATTACTTCAAAATTTCCCACATGCAAATGCAAATTTGAGTTATTTGTTACCTGCAGTGATGCAAAAAAAATCATAAATAATGTTTCATTCGCAACATTTTTCATCCCGGTATGATGTAGGAAGATTTGTGTGCACATGCAATGACATATATAACTTCAAGTTAATTGTTTTTTACCAGATCCATCATCGGCAATGGTAGTTTTACATAATTTCCTATACTAATTCGTCATCGGCAATGGTAGTTTTACATAATTTCCTATACTAATTCATTTTTCGAATGCTTGTTCGGCCGAGTGGGAGGTATTTGTTGTAGACAATAACAGTAAACCAATTTGTAAGGTTACAGCAAACTGCGTAAGAACACAAGTTGCATGTTTGAAAAAGTGTTTTTAATTTTTTTAGCCAGGGTCACTCCTTCAATTTCTTCATAACTACTGCAATTTTTTTTCCGCTTTGTACGATATCGGTGCTATTGGGACTTATTACTAATTTTGTTTTGTTGCAGGGATTGGTCTTCCCGAAAAAGGAACATTTTGGTTTTATTTATAATGACGACCTTCAACGGTCGGTGGCTTATGAACTCGGGTAAGAAAAAAATTATATACGCATCTTAGGGTTCCATTACGAGCTTCAATGAAGTGAGATGTACGGATTGTGAAATTGGAAATTGTCTAATTAAGTATATTATAAATTGTATGAGTAATTTTAATACATGTGTGGAGCTTAAAAAGAGATATGTATGAATGAAATGTGTAATTATACCATATGTTATGATATGGTAAAATTTTATTTGTTAAATTTTTTTGTACGTGTATGGGAGCATCCATTAATTATCTTCACAGTACAGGAAGTAATATATATTTTTCTACAAAATTATTGGTGTGTAGTTATTATTCCACTGTGATTCTATTAGTAAATAAAGATTGGTTCCAATTTTGGCAGCATGCGCACAATTCCGAAGGACAAATTTTACTTTCGAGGCTTTAGCTAATATCAAAGACCGCCTAGGGCCGGGCCGACAGAAGCAGCTACGTGACTCCTGCTTTGGAAGCTTCATGGATTTGCCACCACTACAGTTCCAGGGGCAGGTCCTCTTTGGCTTAATGATGAGAATGGTCGACGTACGGCACATCGGAAGAATCAAATTCCAGTTCAGGAACTGCGAAGTGGAATTTGGCCCGAAGGAGTTCTACATGATTACTGGCCTCTCCTTCATGGAAGCAGACACAACATGGCCCAGCAGTTCGAATTTGTATGAAGAAGTCTTTCGTGGTAGAGTGCAGGCTCTTTGTTTTGACACAATAGAGCAGAAGTTCTGTGAGTACGCAATGATAAACAAGGAAAGCTTGCTCACATACAAACTGGCCATCGTCTATCTGCTTTATGCATCAATGTTCAATGGGGCCATCCGAAGGAACCACCCAGTTGATGAAAAATACATCCATGTAGTCGATAATTTGGCCGAGTGCGAGAAAATTCCTTGGGGCAGGGAGGCTTATCGATTTTGGGTTGAGAAGATGTATGTGTCGTATGACATGTTGGAGCATTCTCTTGAGGAAAACAAGCAGCCTGTTGTATACATAATTGGGTTTATGCCGGTGCTCCAGTACTGGTTGTACGAAGTCTGCAAGGATTTACCGCTAAGGTGGGGTCGGAAGGTCGAAAATTGGAAAGATATCACCCCCCGGATGAAGAAACGGAAGACGCGGTACAGCCCACCTTACAGAATTATAAAGGATATATTAGGTGACCATGTTGATTTCCCATACGTAAGTGTACAAAATAACTATTTCCACGTACATTTTTAATTGCAAGTAGGAATATGATCAATTTCTTTGCCAATGATGCTTTGTTAATTTATTAGTTAATATCCTTGCAGGTTGAGATGGTACCGACTGACCACGAGGCTGCATGGTTCGAGATACAACAGCTAGATCCATTACTAGAGCTTAGGATGGCTTCGACTGTGCCCGTGTCGCCGGCAGTGAATGTTGCAGGTACTCAACGGCGTCTGAGTTTCTCGGAGGAACTGAATGAAGCGAGGAATGCGGATGAAGGCAGCCACTCAGTTGGCCCATACCATAATCCTCCCGTGAATCATTATGGGGCAAATACTGATTACTTAACGAATACTAAAACAAATATACATTCATTAACTCGAATCATTATTTGTAAATGTCACTGGTGCAGGGCGAAACCGTATTTGAACGGTTTATGTGTGGCCAAATTCGCAATGTAAACGATACACTGACGTATAGGCTGGCGGAGTTGCAAAGACAGAGGAACTTCGCCACAATGACACACGAGGAGCAGCCGGTCATGGAGAATGAGCATTTCTTAAGAGAGTTTTACAAAAACTTAGCTCGGAAAGAAGTTAGGATTGAGGACCAGCGCGATCCACATCCAGGAATGGAATCAGGAAATGCTGAAGGAGGTGAAGATGAGAGCTGGCTTAAGTTCATTAACGTTCCTACAGGGGGTTTTTTGTTTGGAGAGTGCTCGAAGGCCTTGTTTCATGAAAAAGACGAAGGTGGGATAACGGAAAATAGTGATCGCAAGAAGGGGAAAGGGAAAGCAAGAGTCACTGATTATACGCGTGAACTTTCCTCAGTGAAGCTAAAGAAAAGTAGAGCAGGAGCATTCAAACGGAAGAGGTTGGCGGCAGATGCAATGGGCAGCACATCAAAAGTAGGCAGACAGAGATAGATTTCAGAGAATGGCCAACATTCTCTGAATGCAGGAAAGCAGCCAAACAATCCTAATTCGGAAGATCCTCCAAACAAGCCTAATCCGGAAGATCCTCCAAACAACCCTAATGAGGACGAGCCTCCAAACAACCCTAATCCTGAAGATCCTGCACACAATCACATGGAGGGGCCATACGACCCGCTGCACGCATGGGATGCAGAAGCGCTGCAAGAATTCCACGATTGGTACCTCGTGCGCGCATTGGAACCAAGTAACGAAATTCAACTCCAACATAATTCTATTATATTTTACACTTATTTAGTTCTTCGCAATAAGTCAGAAAGCGGGTGATGGTCAGAGGTCGTGTACTAACTTCTTTCAATTTATGATGTCCAATCTATACGTGTAGCGGAGGATATTTGGAAATGCCAATGCGCAAGAATGACATAATATATCCGTGGAGATTCGAGAACTTTATCGAGCTGACAGCTTGGATGTCAAATTTCGTATGCTTTTTGGTTCCCCTACTTAGTCGATAATGCATTTGCTTGTGAAAGATAAGCATATTGAGAATCTTTATGGTTGATGGTCCCGATACGAGTTACTGGTGTATGGGGGGGGGGGGAATACACCAGTTAGGATTTTTGAGCTTTTAAAAAAAAACTTAACACTTGAAATCAACTTCAACTGAGTGAGAGGACTCAGTTGGGATCTCACAGCTGAGTAAGCAACCTCAGCTGGAAGGTTGGTGCTGTGCGGAATGTGGTGGAAAATAAACTCGTAAAATCAAACTCACGCTTTTATGCACGGTTGGTCAAAACCAAAACTGTTGTTGTGAAAGTATGCAGATTGTATGCGGTTTGTTTGTCAGTTAAGATATGATAATAAAGACTATACACAAAAGAAAACACGACACACAAGATTTACGTGGTTCGGAGAGAACTCCTACGTCCACGGGGAGATGTGAGTCCACACACCTCAGTCCAAGTTCTTCTGGACAGAACCACTCAGCTTACGCGGGCTGAGCAACCGTTACAGTTTAGTTTCCGGGCACTAAACAGCCTAAGTCAAGTTTGCGGGTACTTGACGACCTGACTACTCAATTACAGGAAGAGTAAGGTCCTAGCACACTTTTTACGGTGTGAGAAAGGGTAGAATTTCCAACTACAGCTCGATCACGAATGAGAGCTGGATCTAAGGCTTGAGCGAATAAACACTCAAACTAAGATCTAAGACAGATTTTCACTCTATGAACCCTCAGCTACTAATGTTCTATCACTCTTGAACTCTCAGCTGCTGATGTTCTTAGAATAGGAGTTTAGCAGATTTTTCTTTCGCTTGTGATTGAACTTTTCTCTCTTGCTTCAGTCTGTCTCGTGTGTCCTCTATCTCTCGAATGAGAGAATGCCTCTATTTATAGGCGGAGAGAATCAACTAGCCGTTGGAAGAGCAGTTGATCTCTGATCGGTTGATAGTGATGGCTTGTCTCTCATCTCTGCAGACTTTCCTGATATGGCATCTGTGCTCTTCTGCTTTCCATCTGAGACAGCCTTATGTTGGGCCAGATGGGGTAATGACTGAACGGTCAAACCCTCATGTGACTTCCTTTTGAAACTCAAATCTTTGACAGTCAACTTCGGTTTGTCGGTTGAAAGTCTTGACCTTCATCTGAGTGATCTTCAGCTGATGTTCCGATCTGTCGAGTTCTCAGCTGACTTTGAACTTCAAAACAGTTGAACTCCTTGTTCAGATTCTATAACTGAGGTTCTGAAACTGAACCCTCAGTTGTCTTCCACTTCTTTACTCGGTTGGGTTTGAACCCTCAGATGATTTCCTTTTCATCTGATGTTCTCTTCCTCTCAACTGTTTCTTATCTGATGAACGCTCAGTTGGTTTCCTTCAACTGATGTTCTGAAGACTTCCCCTTTTTTGCATCTGAACAAATGAACTCTCGGTTGTCTTTCTTCACAACTGATGTTCTGTCTGAGTGACGCCTTGTTGCCATCTTCAGCTGGAGACCTGTAAAGATAAAATCTTAACTTTGCTCAAACAGCGAGCCTAAATTCTAACATTAGGTATTGGCAACATCTACTCGGTTGGGGCCAGCCAGTTTTGGAATTCATCAAAACTTATACTAATAAATTTCCCAACAATTTCCCCCTTTTTGATGATGCCAAAACCACTTACAACTTGAAACCACTACTGATCTTAAACCTCACTAACTTATCTAAAATCTCAGCTGAAATTCTAGACAGTCTATAAGATAAAACATCAAAGGGTTAGCACAGTTATAACATGGTATTTAAAAGACTTTGTGATTCAGAGCTTGGACAATGAGGGATTGTTCATCAAGGTGAATCTTATAACGGAATAGTTTTCATTACAACTGATTGTTACAAAAGATAGACTAAAAAAAATCAAAAAAAATTACAACAGTTGCTAGAAAACTAACTGAGCTAGTCTTGTAGCCCATACTTGCCAAAAATCCTTACAAAAATTTCCCTCTTAGCAGGTGACTCCTTAGAGATGTCCACTCCATGCTCCTTGCAGACCTGCCTCGCCTCAGATGCAATCTTCTGACGGTTCGGGTTGCTGGAATCCGAGAGAAGAGGTGGCCGATAAGTAACCCTCTTGGGAACTGGAACAGTGTTCAAGTCCAGGTTGGCGTCAATCATGGCCCTCCTGAATTGACTGAACATGCCCGGGTCACCTGAGTGCAACTCAGTCAGCGCCTCTTTGAACGCTCTCCTTGGGTCGTCAGTTGCGTAAACCTTCCTGTAATAGAAGTCGTTCACGAACTCCTGCTTGAACATCTCCCAATCCTCATTCCACTCGGTCGGCATCCATTTGTCAGTATGCCTGAACCGACTCTCAACCTTGGACTTTAGAGGCAACCTTTGTTGCTTCAACCGAACTTCCGCCTTTGATTGGATTCTGTTGATGCGGCGTCCGCTGCGGGAGGCAACGTTGCGGTCCAGGTTCTGAGAAACCTTCTTCAGCTCAACCTCGAACTGGTTCACCCTCCTCGCCTGGCTGGCGGCAAACTTTCTGATCCAGCTCGGGTTCATGTAGTCCTTCTCCTCTACATCCATAGCCTTGGCCGCTGCAATGCACTCTTCGGTTGTTATCCCGTCGAGTTCAGAATCCAGCTCGGCTGCGATCTCGGCTATGGAGCTGTAGGAAACTCCAATCTTCTTTGCCTGCTCCAAGTCCTTAGACATTTCGGCTCCACCGACTTCGGTTGTCTTGGCAGCAGCAGACTTCCTTCTCCTCAGCTGAGATTTGGATGGTTGAGCAGCTGACACTCCTTCTTCTTGGGTCTCTTCTTCTTCCTGTGCTTCACCCTCCTTCTCCTTCTCTTCCCCCTTTTTGGCATCAGCAACAAGGCTTGCTACTGAACCGTCCAGAGAGTTGAGTTTGGCCTCGGTGGATTGAACACGGTTGAAGAGTTCATCGACCGCACACTCCACTTCGATCTTCTTCGCCAGTTCGGAGTCCTGGCGCTCTTGTTCTGCCTTCTTCAAGACAGAGAGGTTGTCGTTGACCTCTGTCTGAAATGCAACGAACTCAGCCCAACGCGACTCGAACCGGGACTCTCATTCATCATCCTGCGTCTGTTGGGACTTGGCCAGATTTGAGTCAGCCAAGGACTTGAAGACATTCACTTCCGACTTCAAGCCCAACAGAGTGGATTTCAGTTCCGACACGTCCTGACTGGTGGAGGAGGAGAGATCATTCATCTTCATCTTCAGCTCGGCATTCTCCTCCATCAGTTGTTGATACTTCACTTCTTGAGCTGCCAACTCCCTCAGCTGGTCATCGTGTTGGTGCTGGAGGTTGGCGAGCAGCTCGGTCCTCAACTGGTTTACCCTCTCAGCCATTAGCTCGCAGATTTGTTCTGTTGAAGGAGCGAGCTGATCAGCTGGAGAAGCTTGAGCAGACTGAGCTAGAGGCTCAGCTGTGACCATGGCTTGACGGTTTGCCAGGTACAGCTTCAGGTTCTCCTCCTCTTCTTTTGCGGCGGCGGCTGCTGCATCGACATCTTCAAGGAAGTCGGCTGATTTTATCAACATGCTGTCAAGGAAGTCGACACACTCCTTTTCAGCTGCCTCCCTGGTGTCCTTCCCTTCAGCCAGACTCTGGTCCAACCGTCTAGTGAGCAACGCGATCCGGTTGTTGTACGCCACCTCCAAGTTGGAATAGTTGAAGTAGGCTCGGATGCGGGACTCATCAGATTTCAGCCTGTCCCAGCTCAGTACCCTGATCGTGTCTTCCTTGACATACCACTGGCTGAAGATCAGGTGGAACTGGTACAGTAGCTCGGTTCCCAGTGTGGCGAAGATGGGCATGTCGCGAGCCGCAGGGAATAGACCCAACAGCTTTTGAAAGAAGTAGGCCACCCTGCCTTCGTGCTCGTCAGCAACAGCCTGCAGGTCCTCCGCTTCATTGATCGGGGAGGGGGTGAGATTGTATGGTTCGGGTTCAAGAGGTTCATCGATGTTGGCCAAAGAGTCGGTCCCAACACCGGCATCGAGCTGAGAGCTCGGAATTTGGGATTCAGTTGGGGAAGAGGGTGGAATGGTTTCCTCAACATCGGCCGAAGGAGAGGTCACGATGTTGGCATCGAGCTGAGAGCTCGGAATTTCTGGCTCGGTTTAGGTAGAGAGAGCAAGAGGCTCTGGGGGCGGTACAGCATTTGCTCCAGCTGTGGGGGAGGTGGTAGCATCTTCGAGGTCCTCAGATGAGGAGGATGCATCCGACGTCTCCATGCCCTCAGCCTCATCAGCTCCGGGGCCACGAGGTGCGATCTCGAATGATGTGGCCTCAGCTGAGCGGCTGGATTCGGAACACTCCTCAGCAGGTGTGGACTCGACCTGCGCTCCCTCCTCGTCTGGAGCTTGTTCCTCAGCTGGCTCCTCAGCTGGAACTTCAACTGGCTCATCAGCTGACTCGTCAGCTGGAACATCAGTTGGCTCATCAGCTGGCACCTCAGCTGCCTTCTTGATTGTCTTCTTGAACCTTACCCTTAACTTTTTCTGGGCAGGTTCATCAGTCGACTCCGTCTCAACGTCAGCTCGGCGACGTGGGGCTTTGGATTTTGTTGGGCGAGCAGCAGCTTGTTCTCCCTCAGCTGTTGACTTAGCTGGCCTTCCCGACTCCCTCTTGTCCTTGGGAGTGTAGACACTCCTCAGCACCTCCTGTGCTTTCTTGGCTGTCGGGAACAGCAACAGCTTCTTCAGCGGCGTCTCCTCGCAGTCAGCCCAGACCATGTTGCGGTCCTTTGTTGCGAGGAGGATGAGGGCGGAGATTTTGCATCCGAAGTTGAGCGTGCCCTTCACACTCAGCAGCTTCTCTCCAGACTCAGTCGTAGTCTCAGAGATCTTCGACTTCTCCATCGTCAACTGGTTCAGAAAATATTAGAACCAGTTGATTTGGTGTTGGTGCGCCAGGGCCAACAGCTGTTTTAACTTGGGTCGGCTGATGTCGCCGAACGCGCCACTGTATCCGAACACGACCTTCGACACGGCGTCGAACATCAGGCGGTGTTCAGGCTTCAGCTTAGTCCTTTGCATGTTGCTCCTCAACCGCTCTGGCTCGATCAGAGCATCCTGTAGAAATTCATCCGCCTGTTCGTCGGTAATATTCTCCAGGAACTCGGTGGCGGTGTGGTTGATTGGTATGATGTATCGGAGGACATCGGACACGTCAATGGAGAAGGAGACACGACGTATTGTCCTTGCCGGAACATCCCTTTGTCGGCAGGACACCGTCGTAGAAACTCCTTTTGAACTGTCAAGGGGGCGAAGAAGATTGACGTAGAATTCTCCGACTTGACGCCTGAGCAAGTGAGAGGGACAGAGCTTGGCCCATTCCAGAAGTCCGTTCTCACGGAGAGTGTTGGCGAGAGGGGCTAGGACCGGCGACTCTAGATCCTCGTCGGAGAGGATCTGCTCGAAGTGAATCTTCGATACTAACATATCGAACGACTCTTCATACGTTGTAGGCACGAGGGAAGGTCTGGATGATGCCATTCTTTTGCTTTTGGGTGCCATTAAATCACTGCAAAGGTAAAATATATAGGGGAGGAAGAAATCTATTTGCAGAAAAGGGTTAGGCAGAAAAACTGGAAGACGATGAGTAGTATGATTGATAAGCACGAATGTGGAAAGTAGGAGATATCTTCCTGATTTTTCGCCTTATATAGGTCTTTGACTTGGATGAGATCAACGGCTGGGGTTAAATGGCGCGAATCCATCAACGGCTGGGATTACGAGACTGTTGACTATCTTTGACTCGACGTTTTGATCCGAGTTCCAACCAGCGCGTGAGAAGGTGTACAGTTTCATGTCAGCCCAGTCGCACTATAAAGTAGGCTATGGATGCTCAGCCGTACTTTACATTTAATGCGACATGATGGCTATTTTAATATAACTGACTAGCACAGGAATGTTTGAATTTATTTCAAACATTCTCATTTAAGAATATAACACCTTCAGTCATAAATGATACCTGCCAGCTGATGTCTGAATCAGCTGTGTTCATTAGTCGAGTTCCTCAGTTGCCGCTTACCATCAGCTGACTCGAGTTCGTCTGTTCAGCTGACGTTTGACGTCTTCAGTTGGCAATCAGTATCTGATATTCCCCTTTCATCTGAGCTTCCCCCTTCATCTGAGCTTCCCCCTTAAGTCGATATCCGATTCTTCAGCTCGGATGAATCCTTATCAGCTCGGATGACTCTTCTGCTCGGATGAGTTTTTAGCTCGGATCCAAAAGTCCTAGAAGATCACACAGCATCTTGAACCGGGCTTCAGGAAGAGGTTTGGTGAGGATGTCAGCTCTCTGAATCTCAGTTGGGATCTTCTCCATGGACACATCCTTCTTCTCAATATGATCTCGGATGAAGTGATGACGAATATCGATATGCTTAGTCCGAGAGTGATGAACAGGGTTTAGAGAGATAGCTATGGCACTCGAGCTATCACAATGTATGGGAACCTGTCCAGTTGAGACTTCATAATCTCTCAGCTGCTGCTTCAGCCACAATACTTGCATGCAACAGCTTCCGGCAGCCATGTACTCTGACTCGGTTGTCGAAGTAGCAACACACGCTTGTTTCTTGGAGAACCATGAAACCAGCTTGCTTCCCATGAACTGACAGTGTCCAGAAGTAGATTTTCTGTCCAACCGATCTCCTGCTAGGTCGGCATCTGAGTATCCAGTCAGCTGGATATTGTCATCAGTTGGGTACCACAATCCAACATTGACAGTTCCCTTCAGATACTTAATGATGTTCTTTGCTGCCAACATGTGTGCTTCTCTTGGTTGGACTTGAAAACGAGCACACACTCCAACTACGTATGAAATGTCTGGTCGGCTGGCAGTTAGGTAGAGCAGCGAACCGATGATCCCTCTATACTGGCTGGCATCAATGAGCTTTCCCTCAGCTCCTGGTTCGATCTTCCAGTTCGTGTTCATAGGGATCTTGGTTGTCTTACTTGTCTGCAATCCGAACTTGGTGATGAGCTCCCTTGTATATTTGGACTGGTTGATGAAAATCCCTTCAGGTGACTGCTTCACTTGTAATCCAAGGAAATAATTCATCTCGCCCATCATTGACATCTCGAACTTTTCCTTCATAAGATCGGAGAATTTCTTGCACAGCTCCTCCGACTTGGACCCGAAAATGATATCATCGACATAAATTTGCACGACAAGTATATCTTCTTCAACTTTGATGGTGAACAGAGTTTTATCAACCGAACCTCGTTTGAACCCCGAGTCCAGTAGAAATCCACAAAGAGTGTCATACCATGCTCTTGGTGTTTGCTTTAGACCATAGATAGCTTTCTTCAGCTTGTACACTCTTCCATCCCCAGTCTCAAAACCAGGAGGCTGTTCAACATATACATCTTCTTTTATATCTCCATTGAGGAATGCACACTTCACATCCATCTGATATACTTTGAACTTGTGATGTGCGGCATAAGCTAGAAAGATCCGGATGGCTTCCAGCCTTGCAACTGGTGCAAAGGAATCTTCAAAATCAATTCCTTCTTGTTGGCAGTATCCTTGAGCTACCAACCTTGCTTTATTCCTCACAATGAATCCAATGGCGTCTCTCTTGTTTTTGAAAATCCACTTTAGTCCAATCACCTTGACACCATTTGGTCTTTCTACCAACTCCCATACACAGTTGCGTAGAAACTCATTCAATTCTTCTTGCATGGCTGTTGTCCAGTGGACACAATTGAGAGCTTCCCCAACATTCTTCGGTTCTGGAACATCAGCTACATAGCAAGAAATCATGGCAACATCTCCAGCTTGCTCGAACTCCTCTAGAACTGCCAATTCCTCAGCATATTGGGCATAAGTGTTGGATTCTTCCTCGGTTGATTCTGGATTTGCAACTCTGCTCCTTGTGCGCACACCCTCGGTTGGATCTCCGATGATGTCGTTGGTGGAATGAACTTCATACCATCTTCGGTTGCGTCTTCCTTCTTCTTCCAACAGTGGCTGTTCAGACATCTGAGTTGGAGTCTTCAGAGCTGGTGATTGATCAGCTGTTGAGTCTGGATCCTCAACATTTACAATAGATTGAACCGAGTTCGGTTGGGCATCGGATGCTGATGCAGTTGGAGGGACATCAGCTGAAGTTCCCCTTAGGGACGAGCTGAGGTCTTCGCATTCATCTTTAGAGGAGTATGGGTCCTCATCCTCAGTTGCCCATACTAGTGGTTCAGCTCGGTTCTTTTCCCGAAGAGCTTGCGATCTGGTGAGATTTGGTAGAACAGCTGGATCCGCGTGTTGTTCCTTTACCTGTTCCCTGCACTCGAAGGTAGATTCATCAAAACTAACATGAGGTGTTATTTCCACAACACGAGAGCTGTTGTTGAAAACTCTATATGCCTTGATCCGAGCTGCATATCCAAGAAATATGCCCTTCGAAGCTTTGGCATCAAAGGTTTTCAACTGAGTCTTCCCATTGTTGTGAATATAACACTTAGATCCAAAAACACGAAGATAAGAAATATCTGGCTTTCTACGTCTCCACAGCTCGTAGGGCGTCTTTCCCAACCGCTTGGTGAGAAGAGATCGATTCTGTGTGTAGCATGCTGTGTTGATCGCTTCAGCCCAAAATCTCTTAGGCAGTGCTGAGCTCGCTAACATGGATGTGGCTGCATCCTTCAGAGTTCTATTTCTTCGCTCAGCTACGCCATTCTGTTGTGGAGTACGCGCGGCTGATGTCTGATGGGTTATGCCATTCTTTTCGGAATACTCAATGATGGTTTCATTTAGAAACTCCGTTCCACGATCTGATCTGATAGATATGATCTTCATCTCTTGTTGGTTCGATATCCGATCCATCAGCTTGGGCAGCTCATCTCGGGTCTCACTTTTGTGGCGCATGAAGATGGTCCACGTATATCTTGAGTAGTCATCAGTAACAACCAATGTATATTCGTTTCCATTAATGCTTTTTGGTGTAACTGGCCCGAAGAGATCCATGTGGATCAGCTGTAACACTCGGTCAGTTGAAGGAGTTGACTTCAACCGGAAGGAGGTTCTAGCGAGCTTTCCCAGCTGGCATGCACTGCAGATGTGTGTTGTTGAAAACACTCGGTTAGGTATGCCTCTTGCATGTTCTTGTCTGGCAAGTCGGTTCATCGTCTTGAAGTTCAGATGGTTGAGCCTTTTGTGCCACAGCCAGCTCACATCCGAACTGCTCTTTGACAACAGGCAAGTGTCAGAGAGGCTGCTGTTCCAGTCAGCGTAGTATACATTCCCTGTTGGAGATCGATTTCCCAACAATATCACCTGCTTTGATCTGACATCTTTAACTCTGCAACCCTGTGCATCAAACTTGACAGAGAACCCATTATCACAGAATTGGCTGATGGAGAGCAGGTTATGCTTCAATCCATCAACAAAAGAGACATTAGAAATTGAAACATGATTGGTTTCAAGGGTACCGTAACCTCTGGTATAACCTTTTGAGTTATCACCAAAAGTAACTGATGGACCTTCTTTCTCCACGAAACTTCCAAGCAAATCCTTCAGATTTGTCATATGTTTCGAGCATCCACTATCCATCACCCACATTGTTGTAGACGCCTTCTTCTTCCTCAGCTGTTTCTCCTGTACCTGCAAGGAGAAACTCGCTTAGGTCCCCAATTTCAGTTGGGTCCTGGAGGGTTAGAACCAGTTCCCGCTGGAACCGTGCGTCGCTTTTCTCTGTACACTCGAATAGCCTTGTCATTCCAAATGATCTGCCCATTTTCATCAATTATAACAACACCCCGGTTATCCTTAGGCTTGTTGTTTGAAATGATGCTCTGTTTCTTGGGAGGAGTTGGATTTCTCCCATGTTGGGCTTTAGGAGGTGAGGCTTTCCTCCTGTTTTGATGGCGATTCTTATCCTGTTGAGTTTGTCTGTGAGATCGGACGCCATTGTGGAATCTTCTTGGCTGATTCTGATTCCATTGCCTTGGCTGTTGACGATAGTTGTTCATGCCCGGATGTTGATTCATGTTGTGGCATGAGTAACCATAGCTGTCGTAACTTTTCCACATAGGTTGACTCTGTTGGAACCTCTGATTGTTGTGGTGATAGAACCGTTGTTGATTATGTCGGTTGAAGCTTGGTCGGTTCTGTTGGTTCCATCTCTGCTGTGATTGGTTTGTTGGTCGGTTATCACGTCGGTTCTGAGCTTGGATATGTTGTCGAATTTAAGCTTGATTGCGACTCCGACGTCTCCGGTTCCTCCGTTGAGTCTTGGAACATTCCCCCTCGGTTGTAGACTCCAGGGACTGTTTCGTTGGTGCTCCATCTGCAGCTCCTTTGCCTTTCTCAGCCGTAGTTACCTTTATCGGTTGTGAGGGTGTTTGTTCAGTTGCATACTCAACTGTGTTAGGTTTGGCAACCATGACTTCCTCAGCCCTGGTGAAGGTAGCTGGTGGAATTCCAGTGTCCTTTGCCACGTCGTATCCGAGTCCAGACACATCATCCGTTTGTCGTCTGTATTTGATGAGATTATCGATGATCTCGGATGACTGATATAGCTTTGTCAGGTTGTCCTTCTCAGTCTGAAGATCCTTGAGAAGAACAGCTATATGCTCGGTCTGGGCATCTGATGTCTTTATCAGCTGGTCGATCTGAGCCTCTTGCTTGTTCAACTGTTCGTTCTGTGCCTTGATCTGTTCCTTCAACTATTCATCGGTTGAAGCCTCAGTTTGGTTGGCTATACTCAGTTGACTTTTCAGCTGGTCAATTTCTTCAGCTTGTCTCTTGATTAGATCGTCCTTTTCGGTTAAGGAATCTTCAAGCTTGGCGAACTGGGCTTGAAGATTCTTAAACTCAACCGACTGCTGATGCAGTTCCTCACTGAGTTCTTGAAAATCATACCAGGAGGGTTCCAACTCATCGTTCATAGATTCCTGCATGTTAGAAGTATTGGAAGAATTTAAGCAAGCAGGATTAGATTGTACCTCAATATCATCTTGGTCGGTTCCAAGTGCCATGAGGCATTGATCCGGACTGATGACTTTGTTGGTAGAGGTCAGGTCATCCTCATCTTCAGTGTCTGTGAAGATGTCCATATCGTCAGCTGCCTCTTCAGCTACCATGGCCTTGTTCTTTGCAGTTTGCTTCGCCCTCAGTGCTTCTCTTTCCTTTTTTGAGAGGTCTGGGCAATCGGCTTTGAAGTGTCCTTCCTTGCCGCATTCGAAGCAACCATTGGTGACTGGCTTCGAACTGTCTCGAGTTCTGTTTGATTTATAGAAACGTTTATATTTGCCGAACCGAGTATCCATATCGGCTAACTTCTTTGACAACGCTGCAATGTTCTGTTGCAGTTCTTCTCTGCTCGGCTCCTTTGCAGTCGTGTCAGCCGACCTGGTTGGCCTTGACGATCTCGACTTTGAGTAGTCAGCTCGGAGGGCAACTGACTTTGATGCTGAGCCGACATCCTCAATTCTATTTTTCTGACTTGAGGGCTGCGACCTCCTTCTATTGACCTTATACTCATTTCCTTTCAAGATTGAGAATAATCTTTCAGTTCCCATTTCACCTAGGTCAGCTCGGCTCTCGTGGATATTTGTGAAAGTATCCCACTCAGCCGGTAGAGCTTGCAACACTTTGAGGTTTATTTCTCTTAGAGTGTATTTTCCTTTCCGGATGGATTGGATTCTTCTGATGATGTCCATAAACCGAAGCTCTAGCTGATCTATAGTCTCATCAGGTCGCAGACTGAAATTGTCAAAATCTTGACATGCATGCGAGAACTTGTTTTCCTTTGTCTCGTCGCTTCCTTCACTTAGCGAGGCCAGGATGTCCCACATCTCTTTTGCGGTCTCACACTCCTCTATCCAGGGCAGATAATCTTGTCCAACCGTGGACATTATTGTGCTCTGAGCTCAGATATCCAGCTGGCTCACCTTGGCCTCCTCCGGAGTGTAGTCCTCTGGCTGTTTCTCCACATACTCCACCACTGCATCTCCATCGTTGGGATTTGTGGGAGTGCGAAGTATTCTGTCTCGTATGACGATTGGTCCAGATGTGAGAACTTGTTGCATCCTATGATGTTTGGACAAAAGGATCTTCTTCATTCAAGTTCTCCATGATGTATAGTTGACAACAGAGAACATGACCGTGATCTTGTCCTTGACGTCCATCTGCACAAACAAAAGCAGGACAACAAAAATGCGAGCAAGAATGCACTAGCGTGAAAAGACCTGTTCAGTTGACCACTGAAGAAAATTCTCGAATTCACACCTCGTGAGACAGAGTCAGCAGTCTTTTGAACCACTGCTCTGATACCACTTGATGGTCCCGATACGAGTTACTGGTGTATAGGGGGGAAATACACCAGTTAGGATTTTTGAGCTTTTAAAAAAAAAACTTAACACTTGAAATCAACTTCAACTAAGTGAGAGGACTCAGTTGGGATCTCACAGCTGAGTAAGCAACCTCAGCTGGAAGGTTGGTGCTGTGCGGAATGTGGTGAAAAATAAACTCGTAAAATCAAACTCACGCTTTTATGCACGGTTGGTCAAAACCAAAACTGTTGTTGTGAAAGTATGCAGATTGTATGCGGTTTGTTTGTCAGTTAAGATATGATAATAAAGACTATACACAAAAGAAAACACAACACACAAGATTTACGTGGTTCGGAGAGAACTCCTACGTCCACGGGGAGATGTGAGTCCACACACCTCAGTCCAAGTTCTTCTGGACAGAACCACTTAGCTTACGCGGGCTGAGCAACCGTTACAGTTTAGTTTCCGGGCACTAAACAGCCTAAGTCAAGTTTGCGGGTACTTGACGACCTGACTACTCAATTACAGGAAGAGTAAGGTCCTAGCACACTTTTTACAGTGTGAGAAAGGGTAGAATTTCCAACTACAGCTCGATCACGAATGGTTTCCTTCAACTGATGTTCTGAAGACTTCCCCTTGTTTGCATCTGAACAAATGAACTCTCGGTTGTCTTTCTTCACAACTGATGTTCTGTCTGAGTGACGCCTTGTTGCCATCTTCAGCTGGAGACCTGTAAAGATAAAATCTTAACTTTGCTCAAACAGCGAGCCTAAATTCTAACATTAGGTATTGGCAACATCTACTCGGTTGGGGTCAGCCGGTTTTGGAATTCATCAAAACTTATACTAATAAATTTCCCAACAATGGTAATGCATGTTGTGCTATGTGCAGGACTGTGATCTGGTAATGAATATGATGATGTTTAGAGCAATGCTGGAGCCCCAACGCTTCCACCAAGGATGGACTTGTCTTGACCCAGCCGCATGGGTAACTTACTTTTGAAGATTCGGCAGATCCATCTTCTTAATAATGCAGTTATTTCACCTTTGATTCTATAACGTTGTTACTGTATTTTGCAGGTTAAGATCAATGACAGAAGCCAAAAAATTGTACTTGACCACATACAGCCTTTTGTGAAAGGAGACATGCCACTTGATAGGCCTATACCATGGGGATATGTTGATTACGTATTTGGCATAGCTAATCTCCGAAACCAGCATTGGGTGGCTTATGTCATTGATTTCGAGATGGAATGTGTAGTCGTCTTTGACTCGTTGTGCACCACAAATGCACAGTGGCAGGATGTTCGTGAATACTTTCGCCGCATAAGTGAAATAATCCCCTGGCTCTGTATGCAAGAGAACGTGTTCGAGGCGAGAGGGAAGAAATTGAAGAAGAGAAATCGGTGGGATGTCGTTTGGTTTCCATCGCCGCAGCAAGGCAACATGCACGACTGCGGGATCATAGCTTGTAAATTCATAGAGTGTCTGGCATCGGGAGTTGGGGTGTTGAGGATCAGTCCACTTGACACTGCAGCATACAAGGAAGGATACGTGGCAGATGCGTGGAAGATGAAGTTAGCCGCAAAGCTCAACCACGTTGAGAATGCGGAAGAAGCTGCAGGCACTCAGGTTGCTCCTATTACACTCATCGACTGAAATGCATCGCTAATTAAGTACTATTTTGTTATGTATAATGTTATCTACTTTTGCACCCATCAACCCCTTTTGTTAGGTATAATGTTAAAGGTTGCGAGAAGATGATGGGTTAGTTTGACTTATTTTGGTGCTCCAAGTAGTTAAGCATTTTGGAAACCCCCTTTTGTTTTGTAAAATATAGCTGACTTTGCCCCATAGTTAGGTTTCTAATTTCGCCCAAAGGAGCATTATGTATAGATGTTTGCCAACTTTGCAAGTTAATTATGATTTTAATCATATTCATGGAAGTTTTTGTGTTCATCTTAATATAAATCTACACCTGCGAAAATGTAATTTCTTGGGGAAAATGTATAAATAATTTGTCTGGATGTATGATGGTGATCAAATTAAATGGCCCAGTAATTTAAAATAGTATGTCAAATTGACAATGTTCGAATGAAGCTAATAAATGATAAACTTCAATGTCAAATTAATTTATAGGTGGGAACAAAGTAACAAAAATTTTCAAATTCCAACTCTAGAGGGAAATGCAATCTATTTCTCCCAAATATTCCCACCAAAATTTTTAACCAAAAGGAGGCGCAATACCTATGCCCAACAATTCAAAATTTTATGAAATTCAAAACTCAAGACTCCATATACTGGCAACTACTATAAATGCAACTACACTTATTGTGAAAAAACTATAGCCTACAAGCTTAACAGCTACAGTCTCCATATAAATTCCATCAAACGCACTACACTGAAAATGCAAAATTCAGAAAGGGATACTAATGGCTCAAACACCACACCCACAGTCATCACATTCGAATGCCGTATACTTGACCGGGTCTTCAGCGGTGGTGTTCTGTGCTCGGGAATTACAGAAATTGTAGGAGAGAGTGGCACGGGAAAAACACAGCTTGCTCTACAACTTTGTTGACCGCGCAACTACCGATACATGCAGGAGGCTTGGAGGGGGGCTCTATATACCTGCATACAAAATTTCCTTTCCCAGTCCAGAGGCTACAACAAATTGCATCACAAATGGAAGGACTCCCTCGCAATGTACTGGATCGGGTTCTAATTCAACCGCTCTATTCAGTAGACGACCTCATCGACGTACTGCTTAGGGTGGATACAATCGTGCAGAGAAACAACATCAGGGTGGTAATAGTTGATTCAATTGTTGCTTTATTTCGCGGTTTTTTTCCCAATGACATTCAAGGTTGGCAACGAAGAAGGGCCTATTTCTGCAAAATTACGAATTTACCGAATAATCTTTCCCAAAGATACACAATGGCAGTGGTCGTTACCAACCAAGTAGTGGACGTCATAGAAAATGAAAGAAGGGATTTACAAGCTCAGGAGCATTCAATCATAACGTCTGGAAGAAGAGTTAACGCTGCACTTGGTCCAACTTGGCGGAGCTACGTGTCAACGCATTTTTTCTTAACCAAACAGCAAATAGTCCCTCAGTCTGACAACACTACTCCCTGTATACAAACTACGAGGCTGATGTCGGTGGTGTTCTCGGAGTATATACCAAGTCTTCATGTGGGTTTTCGCATATCACCATCCGGCATTAACGGCATAATTACGGGATAATATTGTGTTTGAGTCCATATGTTAGTTGTAATAAGAAGTTTGTATGTAATGCTTTTGCTCTTACTTTTCTCGTTCTCAACATGACAATAACGAACTAAGCATGATTACAAAATCAACACCACAAGTATCAACGCATACATAAACTCCTTCCAACATGTCAAATTGTCCGGAATATCCTCCGGGAACACATATTTTCACCCAACGAGAACAGAGGGTAGTGATACTACACTACAAAAGTTGGATTAGTAACTACACTTATTGAAAACATACACAACTGAATCAGCAAAGTGGAGCCGGGTGAATTAAAATTACGAAAGAAGTTAGTGTATATGAAAACATAAAGAAAACCTCAACACAAGTCATCACTTGTTCTATTTATATGGTACGGGAACACACAAATCAAGGTATCACCGTGTACAAGAACTATGGCTGTGAAGATGGTCTAATGCTCCGAACATCATCTTTGTGTGGAATAGTGTTTTTGGGATGCAGACTTGGGCCACTTCGAAGTTGCTCGCTCATATCACAGCTGAAACGTGGTGGCAATGAACTGCTCTTTGGATGTTGAGATGTGCTTGTATCGCCGTTATCTATAAATTAATTTGCTTAGCATACTACACTTAAATTTCTAAATCTTTCACTACTGTAAATAAAAAAACGGTGATGTATGCCCAACACAAAATATTGATACACTCACTACATACCTGTATGGAGTTTCTTCTTAGCTTGAAGAGCACGAGATTCACGAGCAGCAACAAAACCTTTTTCCTTCACAATTTTTGGATTGGTGAAATAACGGCCATTCAAGTCAATACGATTCATGTCTGTCACCACGTTTCTCCGTTTCTTAATTGGAGGTAAGCCAATTTTGCTAAAAATTTGACGCCGCAATGACTCCAACCCTCCAATGATCATGGACCGACCTGCCTCATTATCCACGCAACTACATGCCATCTCGTATAGGTGCCTCATCACAGTATTCACAAACAACATGTACGGGAGCGTAGACCGCACTTCTGTACCTACTTTCTCAACAAGGGAAATTTCCTTGGCAGTTTTCGTCCATTGCTTTAAAATTTGGGCCTCGGGGATGGTGAAATGATTCATATAGTAGTACACTTTCAATATGTGGCGGCATAAGAGTCCCTCAGATTCCCACATCCTACATGTACAAGATGATATGTACGATGTTTTGTTAAAAATAATCTTCCTCTGCCGACCCTTACTCCCCGTTGTACAAGTAAACTCCAAGTTGTCATCGCCAAGCTCTCGCACGTTATGTGGAAGCACAAGAGAAAAAGTTTTTCTCGCTTCAGATTCAAACTTCTTATACACATTGCGCGTGTACCTTGAAGCTGCCTGTGAAAATAGAGCATTGTCATCAACAAGTTGTCCAGGCACCCATATGCCCAGTGTGTCCTCTTCAATTTCCTTTCGCCGCCAACTAATCTTCATTTCCTCATAATTCGTAACAAATTCATACAGAGTCGCACTACACTTTTGCACACTTTTGACAACTCGATTTGTACCTTCGCTTTGAGAAGTAGCAAGGAGACCACCTGTGAATATTTCTTTTGTGAAGACGGACGCCCAACGTCGCCGCAAATTGTACATATTGGTGAACTAGCCATTAGTCTTCGAATTGGTATAAGTCATAATCTCTTTCCACACATCATCAAACTCGTCTTCCGTCTCGACCTCATTCATACATCTATGCCATAATTTCTTGAATGTCGGCTTCCAATTTAGTGAACCAAACTTCTTCGCAGCATTTCTATTTATGTGCCACTGACATAACCGGTGCTTCGAGTTTGGAAAAGTCGTCTCGATTGCCTGCATCATAGCCATACATTGATTGATCGGTGAAAATAACCTTCGGCTCAGCACCATCCATGGACTTCAAAAACTCTCGAAACAGCCACTCAAACGAAGATGTTGTCTCATCCGACAAGAACCCCATTCCAAACATAATGGTGAAGGTATGGTGATCAATACCTACAAACGGGCAACATATAAGATTGTACATGTTGGTGCGATATGTAGTGTCAAGTGATAAAACATCGCCAAAAGCTCTATAGTCTTCTGCGGATCGCATATCACGGAAAAATAAGTTGACTAGACGACCTTGTTCATCAGTTTGAGAATTCCAATAATAAAACGGCTCTTGATTTGCTTTATCAACAAAATATTGCATCACCATTCTTGAATCAGCATTCTCAATTAGAGACAGTTTCCTCTTGCGTCCAAAGTGGTCATACGCATCTTGACGTGTGAAACCAAGGTTTTGAGGGCCTCCGCACTGTTTTTCCATAAAGCTAAATGCACCGCTAACACCAATCCCTGCAGAGTGCAATGCTTCGAGTACTAGAGTGTTGGTCGTTGACAAATTACGATACGACCGCAGCATATATGTTTGTGATGGGGGAACAAGCCCATGGTTGTGTTCAGTTACAAACACAGACACGTGCCAGGGTGACCCACATGATCGAGAAACCCTAAGCCTAGCTTTGCAGCCGCTTCTCATCAATAATTTCTTAAAGGCAGGAGCACGATCATTCGAACATTTTATATCTGGAGCACCAGCACAACAACAGGGATATTCTTTCCACTTGATATCATTGCTTCTGCTAAGGTATCTTTGCTCGCCTTTCCTAATGCCAAATCATTTGGCATGGCCGTACTCACAATACAACACGTATGCTTCATCAAGATCGCGCATCACTGAACCAACAGACAAACGCTTCTCAAGATCATCGCAAATATTATTGTCTCCATTGTTAGCTGCTGCTGCTCTTGCATCTTCATGCACGGTGTTAGACCCGTTATAAGTGCGGTTCAAGATATCATGACTCGAGAGTTGATTGGGGATTTCAACAGTACTACCACCACCACCCATTTCTCCATTTCCAGTATCCCCGTGTATAGTATTTGCATCATTGCAGTACTCCTCACCCACGTTTGCTGCTTCTAAATCAGAGATAGTCCCTACACCAACCATTTCTGCATTTCCAATTTCCCCATCTACATTAACTACATAATTGTCATACTCCTCAGCCAGCTTTCCCGCTTCAAAATCAGAGTTTTCGGAATCACTCCCAATTAATCCATCTTCTTCTTTTTCAACCAACTCTTCACAGGGTCCATTATCAAGAACATCATTCCAAGAATGAGGAGACTCCACACCCAACTCATAATTCAGGTCCAAATCCATATTACAAGTATAGCTTCTTCTAGATTTTCAACCTATAATATAATTAACAAAAGGTCAAAACTTGTGACAATCCAACAAGACAAAAACAACTCTGCTATATTTATGTATCATCAAAGAAAACAACTTCTATTCAATTCCGGCTATTGTAAAGGTAATCTGGACATGCATATGAAGCAAATTAGGCCTTGCAAATGACGGGAATTTAACTACAATTTCGACATGGGGGTATAATAGTCCTACGAGATCACAACTATACATCACAACCAATAATTCTGTACACTAAGCAATTTATAATTTTGTCAACAAAATTAGTATCAAAACAACACTTCTGAGGTAAGCACAATTAAGAGGAAGCAATTAAAAAAATATATCAGATAAAATGTCAAAGAGTTCTACTGGCAAAATTCCTTCTTCACACTTAAATTAGTTTGTCAACTTCCTCCTTGTACAAATCTTTATGGCATGCGCCACCTCCAAGCTCGACGATTCACCGGCGGTGGCCCTATGCTGGGAGCGCTGCAGGTTCCTCGACGAAGCAGTACGACATCGTTTCACCTGCGACGAGGCTATTAACCTCTGCCTTAACAGATAAATCGAAGGTAGGTTAACAAATTCAAATGTATTTTCTTCAATTTTGGGGATGAAGGTGCGTAGAAAATCTCCAGCAATTCAAACTTGCACACCACGTTGCATTCGAAATTGTAGCTGGTTCTTCAGGTAAGGGCCGGAAGGAGTAACAGTAATATGACCCAGCAATAAATCTAACTTAAAAATTAAATATTTCATAATTTGTAGACGTGGAGGGTAAACTTAACTAAGGTTATATTTCCTTTAAATAAAAAAATCAATATAAACGAAAAAAAAAATTGAAAACATAATAATTAATTTCCACTTGGACGGTGGATGGGTGGGAGTGCCAATACATGGACTTGTAGCCACTTGTCTCCCTCGTTGCTCTTGCGATTGATACCATTTCCTTTATTTAAAAAAAAAATGCATATTTATGATGCATATCAACATTGTACGAAGCCCAAATGATTTAGTTTGGAGGAGACTTTGAAGTTTGAAGAAAACATCCATATCTATAAAATTCACCTAGAAGGCTAGTTTAACAGTGGATATATAATCACTCTAGAAAGAAAGTCTGAATCCACATTATAAGTAATTAATGAAATAAAAGAAAACAAAGATGAATGTAATTAATCACTTTAGAAAAAAGTATTGAAGAAGAGAAGGCCTAACATGAAGGAGAAGAGGGTGTCAGGTTAGCCAAGGAGACTGCCTAAACCACCAAATTAATCCCATATATTACATGGAATTAATCAAGCAATGGAGCAGGCAAGTCATCCTTGGCTACCAAACACCAATCTTACCATCATGTAAGGCCTCTCTCCCTCTCTCTCTCTAGCTCTCTCCCTCCTCTCTCTCTAGGTGAAGCTGCAATATACATATGGTGATGGAAAAGGAGGCCTGGCATGAATGAGAAGAGCAAGTGAGACTAGCCAAGGAGACTGCCTAAATCCAACAACATCAAAAATTGATTAAACGTAATTAATTTTTGATGAGTTTTGGCGCAGGCAAGTCATCCTTGGCTATCAAACTTGAACTCTTATCCTCATGCAAGAACACCTTTTCTTTCCTTTCCTTTTCTTTCCTCAAATAGTAAGATACTACTTAGGGAGTAGTATTAATTATTCATCTCCATTTTCTTGCTGATGATGAGCATTGCTCTGCTGCTTCAGCTTTCTATTTATAGCGGCGGGTGATGGCCAATCGAAATTCTTTTTTTTTCTTTTTTGGTATGTCTCTCAAATTTATTTATTCCGTTTCTGTCCATTCCTCACTGCAACATTATCTCACTGCCCATAAAAAGAATATATTCTCTTGATTTGCATGGACCCAATGCATTTATCTCTTAATTTCTGCATGTACATGATGACCTAGATTAATGATTGCTATTTTTTAGGCAACAGAGTAAAAAAACCCAAAAAAAAAAAAAAAAAAAAAAACTCAATGATTTTAAGAAAAAGAAAAATGAAATGAAAATTATATAAAACTGTATATACATATTAGTCACAAGTAAAATATTCACAATAATAAAAAAAAAAATTAATTGTATCCATGAACTTTTTTTTTTTTTTACTTACGGAGAAAGGAGTGGTGAGAGTTGAAGTTTAAACTGTATTGCTTACTAACTAGTAATTAAAGTCCACTCTATTTGAATATCTTCTTAGAGACGATCCAACACGTTTAACAAATTAGGATCTCGTGAACATCTGCCATCCATATGCATGCAACTTGTGCCAAACTTCACATTATTTGACAAGAATTAATACATTTATTCTAATATATCGTTGCGCGCATAAATTTTAAACATCTTTTTTCCAGATTTAACTGATTTAGAAAATATTGTTTTTGGTATATCTGCAGTCCCCTAAAATACTTTTTTTGATATCTAGCTATCCAAACTTCAAGAGCCGCGCGACTTAGTAATTAGTATGTTAATCAAATTAAGCAAAAAGTTAATAAATTAATGATTATATAGCTTTAATTTGACCCCTGAATGGTCACATCAGTTTTGTATGTCGACTGCTCAAGTAATTCCATTGACCACTTTAATTGGCATTTTTCCAAATAACCTAACTCGTGGAAGGGTTGACATTTATTTGGAATATATATGGAAGCTTAAGAGAATAAACATCTATTGTAAAGTTCCATTTCAAATTTGACCACAATTGATCCTATAGCATCAATTTGATTTATGTTTGCCAAAAGTCATAACTCGTGCCTCATTATAATGTAATGGTATTAATTCTTTGATGCCCTACTTTTAATTTTTTTTTCAACCAATGCTCTTCCCACTTATTGAATTGGAGATTATATATATCTATGACTATATATATTGTATTATATCTTACATAATTATCAGTATGGAGTTATAAGTTTCATATATCAAAGATACTTCAATATTGAGGGCAATCGAAATATGATTTAATTTATAAAAGAGAATGTGAGTTTAAAACGAAAATTCATTACTTCTTCTTACGCATGCAAAAATAAACGTCCTTAAAGACCTTGAGGTTGGCTCTTGTGATGTGTCTAATTCAATTTGTCTTTATTATGAATTGAAAATTATTATTGCACAAAAATGTCGTTACCCAAAGGAAAAAAAAAATCTAGATTCAAACTTTCCTTTATAAAAAAATAAAAATTAAGATAAAAAGGGAAATTATCATCTTGGGTTTCATTTAGGAAGTTCAAAGATTAGGAACTACTAGTATAATATAAATGGGCCAACTAGGCCCAACAATTCAGTCGTGTCTAGAAAGTTCCGGATCTCTTATGATGTTTATTGAAAATTGTGTAAGAAGTAAGATACCCGATCAGAAATCCAGCTGCCATTTTTGAGTATTTTACGGCTAAAATGGGATGATTCCAAATAACGATTCAGATCCTAATTAGAAATAGTAAAAATTTTGATTAATAAACTCGTGACGATGATGATATAATTTTTTATTGCTATAATGATTATTATCCTTCTTACATCATCTGTATTATAGTACTAGTTTTATACGTTATTTTATTTATTTATTCTGCAAATAAAACTGTTCAAACCAGCATTATTTAATTCATACATAATACAAGTGGACGATTTGTGTTAATATTACACTCCAAAGAGCATATTGGCGTAATTCAAAAAAAGAAGCATATTGGTGTCTCATTAGATTCGTTATTGCAAATGACTGACGTTTTATTTCTCACCGTAAGATTATTAATTAGAAGGTAATCAAGAAAGATTCGGAAATAATGAAGAGATTACGAGCAATTAGAAGATAATAAAGGAGTATATAACTAAGATTAATTTATTCTAACAAAATTTATTAATCTCAATTAAATTTATAAATGTTTAATTAGATTTATTAATCCCTAATTTTCTAAGTCTCAATTAAAACTTATTAAATATAATTAATTAAAACATAAAAAGGAAAATGGTGTACCGCTGTGCGTCGCTTTATAATATCAAAATCCAATTACTATGTGACAACTTGCAATCAAGTGTTAATTAAATTGACAAAAAATAATGAAATAAAACGAGGGAGTGGAAATAAAAAGATACTTATGTCACAATCTTAGGAGTGTAGCTTAAAAAGTTTTTAGGACTGAGGTTGCGTTGATTTCCTTCCAACAAGATTACATGGCTAAATCTTGTGAATACTACAAATCCACTAGCATATTTGTATCTTGTCTAATGTCAACAATAATAAAAAAAATTATACTCCTCCATCTCAATTCATTAACTTCACCTTCTTTAATGGACGTTACAGTTAAATAGACTTATTTCCTCAAATAAAATTTACAATACCACTTTCCACAAAAACACATAATAAATATTCTTAATATAAATTATAAATTATACATTCTTTTATGCCACATAAAATTCATTCTCCTCATCCTTTTACTTATTTGATTTGACAAAATAATCTTTTTATATATATATTTTTTAATCTTTTCAAATATATTACAAACAATTTGTTTTCTTAATATGTGTGGATTCTAGCTTATCTAGCCATTAGATAGGGAGGGAGCAAGTAGCAACTCGTTTTAATTGTGATGTTGAAATGAACTAATTAATTGTGTTAGTGTCATGAATTATATGTATAATAATCTGACATGTGAAATAATAATGAAACTATATATAGAAAAACATGTGAAATAATAATGAAACTATCTATACTTATATAAAATGAGTCTTGGTTTATAAAATTTGAATCGTCTAAAATATCCTTACTACATATCAAAATTAAGTGCAATATTGCAATATAATATATAATCTTAATAATAATATATTATTAGTTACAAAAATTACTAACTTACCGTATTGGTAATATATTATTTTCCTTAATTGTTCTAGAGCATAATTAGATATATAAAAATCCTGTTTGAGAAATTTTGTTATTATGAATATAATTATTAATTTTTTTAAGTTATTTATTTAAGTTGCGGCCGACTTAAGGTAGATCATTTCATATTTAATTTATTTTAATACTTGGCAGTATAATACTTTTGGTGGATTTATTAATTTTATTCATATTATGATTTGAAAGAAGTATTAATAGAATATACCTATCCTATATTTTTATTTTGTTAATATTGATACCTAATATCATTATAAAGTCCATGTGTGACTTTCTCAAGTTGTTCTACTTTTACTTTTTTTTTTTTTAACTTTTGCAACTTGAAGTCGCCTTCAATCTTTCGATTTTTTAATATTCATCCTTAATTTAGTATACACATAATCCCTTTTACTATTTCTTTTGGTCTTAAATTGAATGATTTTGCATATGATTATCACGATTGAACTTCTTATGAGCACGTGTTGAATTTACTTCTTTAATATGAGAAATGGTGCATTATTCAAGTTTGACTCATGTTCAAATAATTTTTAATTCTTAAATTATTAGAATAATATTTTTATCAATTTCTTTTATTTGCCCAATAAGCTAATTTGAATATTTATGTCAAATCTCAAAGAGATAAAATAATGAATAATTGTGTATGTGTAACGTTACAGGATTACAACTATATTATCGTTTCTTATGATTTTCTTTTTGTTCCTATTATGTTTTCAACAATTAAAATCCTTGCCAAAAAGAATCAAGGCAAATTGACACCCTTAGCTAGCAATTAGTAGCAAAATATTAACCATCATTTATCAATCGTGTTGGATTAGTTAATTGGAATCAAATTATAAAAAAAAATTGCTTAATTTCTTCTATTGTGTAGTTATAAAATTGAAATTAATTCACTCTCAAGCAAATGTCTAAATATATTTGAGTAATACAAATCATAATTCGGAATAAGCCATTTTTTGGGTTTTGAAAATTTATCTTCAGAAAAATATGTCATTCTTTTAGGAGACTTTAGTGAAATTATATTCACTTATTTTATTTAATGATAACATTTTTATGATAACACTAAAAAAAATAATTAAATTAAAGTATAAATAGTTATCAAGTTTTGAAATACTTAATACTTTTGTAATTTTTGGAAGGTCAATAGTACAAGAAAAAATATGGCACTATTCACAACTATATATTTTCATTATTCTTTATTTTTTAATTAATGATTGAATGTAATTGCAAAAATTCAATAAAATGAATAAAACTTATAAATATTAATATAAAATTAAACTAAAATATTATTCGAATCATCAATATTTATTTAGGATAATCATTGTTTTTACGTGCGAGTGCACATTAATTATACTAGTACCTATAAAAACGACTAAATTTTGCTATCAAAGATTATATTTAAGACTAAAGTTTGGGTGCACCAATTCTAGATAGGTTATAGTTAGGGATAATTTAGAGAAATTATGGGTAATTAAGGGGATTAGAGGTTATTAAGAAATAATTAGAATTAATTAATCTCAATTACAATTTGTTGATTCTAAGTTGGGTTTATTAATATTTATTTAGGATTTATTAATTTCATTAGAGTTATTTATGTTCTAATTAAAATTAATTTAGTATTAACTAATTAAACAATAAAAAAAGAACCTCATCATGCGGTGCACCGTATGAGAGTGTTGCCATGTGTTTAGTACTAGTACTAGTAAAACAGCTTAGTTTTGCTATTGAGAAATGAGATGAGATATTTGAATTCACCAGCATCTTAATATTTTGTTATTTCTTTTATATATATTTGTTGAGACTATTATATACGAGCGGGTTTTCTAGTGCGCAACACTACAGCTTATCTTCGTCTTAAAAAAATTAGCGTATAACCCGTCGAAAATCGACGGAAAATTATATTTAATAAAATTATTAAAGTGTAAAATACAATATATTAAGAAAAATAGATATTTATTAATTATTTTAGAGTTTAATCATTCGATTATACAATCTACTAAATTCGTGTAGAATTTATATGTCTGCAATTTCGGGTCGAATTCGGCTTGTTCACCATAGTTTTGATTTATAATTGCATAATTTATGAAACTCGTAAGAATTTATATATCTCTTAATAAAAAATTGATTGTACTATCTGTTCTCGTTGTTAACTGTACAGTAATATTCTCAAGAAAAAGACAATTGAACCAACACTTCGCAATCATCCAATCTACCCCGACGATTCCGATCCGGAACCGAACCCGCCAATTGACTACAATACTGATTTTGTATTATATAAATAATCATCTTCCAAATATATCAAAAGAAAAATTAATGTTGACATTTGTTTTCTTCTTTACCTGAAATTATATATATATATATATATATATATATATATAAGTAACTATCTTCCAAAAATATTCACATAATATTTAATGAATAAAAAATCATATTATAAATTGTAGTATTATATAAATAACTATCTTCCAAATATAATCATAGAGAAATAATGATAATGTTCGTTTTCTTTTTTACCAGCTTCAAGAAGAACTTTGATTTAAATAAGAATACAACTTCAGGAATTGGTTTACCTATGCACTTGATAGTTTTGCCTTTTCACAAAACTTTACATAGAATGATATATAGGATTTGAAAAATAACTTAGTCAATGATATAAAATAAAAGTTGACCATAAATATCCTTACTTTTAGAGTTCAACATAAAACTATTAAATTAAAAGTTGACACATTGATTGTACTATTCGTTCTTGTATTAACTGTATAGTAATATTCACTAATTACAATTATAAATTATGCAAAGTTGGAAACTCAACTACAAATAACGTAAAAATCAATTCATAGATGACGATTTAGATTTTAGAAAATACATGAACAAAATGAATAAAATGAAAACTTTAAAATAAATAAGAATAAAGAATGGAGATGTGCCACATGGGATCCCGAGTTGAGGTACCCGTCAGTTAAGAATTGACTCGTCTACCTAATTAATTGGCGTAACCGAGTTGAGGTACCCGTCAAATTTTAATTTTCAACCAATAAATTAGCCAAATAATTTTGGAACCATTTATTTGGCCAACTAATAAATTAGTTCCCTACAAAAAATATTTTTTTTATTCTGCCAACTAATAAATTGGCCAAAATAAATAAACTATAAAAATATATATAGTTATTTATTTGCCTGACTAATAAATAAATTGGTTAAATAAAACTGATGGAGCAAAAGATGAGGAAATACAAATTGAATCTAGGTATTTATAGGTTTTTTAATAGGTGCAGTTTCATTGAAAAACCGATGTGGGACACAATATTTGAATCGATATTTAAAATTTATTAGTTTACATTTAAAAATTCAAAAATTATAATACTTGATTAATGATAATATTGAACATTATGTTAAACGTTGGTTGACTTAGTTATGAAGGTTGGTTGACTTAGTTATGTTTACATTTGAGATTCCAATCAATTCATGCAACTATTAAGTTCAGAAAATATTGATTTGATATAATAATATTCTGAATTCAATTATGAGCATGCATGTCTTTTAGTTACGTTTTTCAGAAAAATAATACTGATAGGTTTATAATAGAATAACCTTACGACTCGTTGTTGACCAAGCTTCAAATCGGATTTCTGTACGTATTTTTGTACTGTAAAATTGGCCAATTTGAAACGCATATACTAATAAATTAGCTAAATTATTTTGGAATTATTTATTCGGCCAAATAATAAATTAGTTCCCTACAAAAATTAATTATTCATTCGGCCAACTAATAAATTGGCCAAATTAAATTAAAAATTATAAAAATATAATTATTTATTCTGCCGACTAATATATAAATTGACCAAATAAATCTGGTGGAGCAAAAAATGAGAAAATACGCATTGATTCCATGTATTTATAGGCTTTTCAATAGGTGAAGTTTTTATTAAAAAACCGATGTGGGACACAAGATTTTAGTAGATATTTAAAATCTATTATTTTACATTTAAAAATTCAAAACTTTGAGAATTTAGATAAATATGAATAGAGGATCAAGAGGGGTGCCATGTAGAATTTTTTCAAAGTAATAATCGTTTTCCTTTTAGTAATATAATAATAATTGTAAATACTTTGAACTACTGAAATTATATACCATGTATGTATATCATATAATATAATTAATTGTTCATGACAATTCATTTAGACTTTATCTAAAAAGATAAATTAGAAAAATAATCAATGTTTTAAAAATCGGACCAGAAGTCAAACTGGCGAGACCTCCGGGTCATGATTCAACCGGTCCGTGATTGAACCGTTTAATCGAACGTTTAATAATAAATAAATATAAATAATAATTACATACTTAAAAAAAATATAAGCAATAATCATACATTGCAATTAATAAAGTAAAAGTCGAAACTTTCATAACAAACTGATAATATCATTTATGTTTAGTCAATGTGATCATAAATATACAACAAAAGAAATATAAGAATCATATATTAATATATTTAATTAAGTAATAAATAAATGTTGAATAAATAGATATGACATATCATTAAATTTATTTATACTATATTTTGAGTTGAAACTAAATTATTACACAATCATTCAAATTTAAAATAAGTAAGGACTAAATTATTACACAATCATTCAAATTTAAAATAAGTAAGGATATTATAGTATAATCTAATAATAAATTATATAGTATATGATATTACACTATTATCTTTAAATAAAATATATAATAGGAATATAGATATTGTAATATTCTCAATAAATTTATGTAAAAGTAGTTGAAAATTCGAAATTGACAATAGAAAGGATGATTTTATAACATCTATGTGTGTTAGTGGAGATGGTAGAGATCCTAGACTTTCATCTAAGAGGTGAAAGGTTTAAACCATCTTATAAATTGAGAACCAGGCGGGTTTCATAAACCGTCTCCGGTTTCCAGGTCGGATGGTTCCCAATGGTTCTAGCAATCCAAAGGCGGTTTCTCCCCACTAACGGTTTAAAAGGGCTGATCGAACCGGCACGAATAGCGGCTCCGGATTCATGGTCGGTCCGGTCCGGGTTTTAAAATATTGGAAAGAATTGTCAAATGCAGTGTTTTTAAACCCGGCCGGTCGGACCGGTAAACCCGTGACCCGGTTATGTGGTCGGGTCGGTTTTGATAGAAATTAAATTTTAACCCAACCCGAAGCGAACCGGTTAAACCTGCTAAAAACCGGCGACCCGATGAACCGGCCCGGCTCGGATTTTTTATCAAACATTCAAAATATAATTTTTTTGTTAGATTTAAGAATTGAACCTTATACCTCTTGGTTGTTAGATTAAAGCAATGACCAACTCCACCAATGCAAGACTTGTGTTTACCTCTGTTATTTAATTTATTTAACCCTTTATAGAAATATCACATAAAATTTTATAATACTATTTTTTTTAAAACTTATTTTTATGTAAATACTTTGATATATTTATTTATGGTGTTCAAAAAATATTTATAAACAATTCTATTTATTTTTGTTGATACAATTTATAGGCTTTCAAAACTTTAATTATTTTTGTTATCATGTTTAATGATTTATTCAAGTATTTAATATTTTAATGTATATATATTATATATAAAAAAATAAATATTTAATGGGTCATTCGTGTTTTTTAGAACGGTTCGACCGGTCGAACCGGTGACCCAGTGACCCGATGACATGACCGGTTCGATGTCCGGTCCGGTTTTTAAAACATTGGTAGAATGAAGTTGGATACTATCAACCAAAAGTAAAAGGAAAATCATAAACACACAATTTCATAGGATCGAGTGGGAATAAAGACATAATATTTCTGGGAAGTTATGCAGTTATTGAAGAAGTTCCAGACTAAATTATGTGTGATTGTGTGTGCGTGTATACATACATAGTATCATAAAAGAGGGCTTTGAGTTTAACGAACTCAATCATCATATTTTTCCTCTTAAAAAAGTCAAAATTTTAGACTAAAAAAATTGTACTACTTGTCTTTGATAATGTAACTACAAATTTCTATTTCTCTTCCTCCGCTCCCGCCATGTGACATATTTCTCGATGTCGGAGCTTTCTCACTCCACAGATTCTCTGTTTCAAATATTATTTATACTCTTTTAGATATGAATAGTAGTATATATTTGCAACTATATCAAGATTGTATCTTGTTTAATATTTATGCAAATTTCTAATTTTCCTGCTATAAATAGAAGTCCGCCGCTGCACTAATTTGGATTAATTAGCTCTCGCTAATTCGACTCATGTATAATAGTCGATTTTATACAATGGGTTCGACGTAGAAAGTTTTTATACATACATACACATATATCATGTGTAGTGTAGCTATATCATCTAGAGACAATTCACTGCTTTCTTCCCAGCTTCCCTCTTTCCTGTAAGAAATTAAATCTATGTTGATGTTTTTTTGTTTTTTGTTTTTGTTCTTACATTAGTCTACGTGTACACATGCATAATAGATACTCCAATGTTACAACATTTGACTTCCTATTTGTTTTCCTCTTTTACTTAAATGGAGAAATTTGTGAATGTGAAGGATGCTATAGTTTTAACAATCAAGAAAATGGGGTGCACAAATTCTGTTTATGCAATGGGCAAAAAGAAGAAGAAGATCATCCCAGAAATCGCCATTTTTTCCCCAGTTTTACGAATTCCAATGCAGTCAGATTTGCAGAGAATTCTCAGAGGATTTGTTCCCAACGATCTTGCTGATAGAATCGCATCATTTAGAAATCAGATTGTTTTAGTTGCAGAGAATACTGGTATATCTGATTCTTGATTCAAAGTTTTTTAGCACAAATCAGTAATTTCTTTCTAACTGTGTGTTGTGTGTGAAATTTGAATGATTCTGCAGGAGGGTCTGCGATCAGTGAACTAACTAAAGCTATGGAAGGATACTTGCCACTTCTGCTTGTCCTGACAAAGAAAGGTTCCTAATTTCTCACTTTTATGTGTGAATTTACATTTGATGATGGCTTGTGGGAGTGTAATATTTCGCAAGATTTAATGAATTGTACTTGATGACATAGAATATGGTCTTCAAGAGTCGATGGAATTCAGATGGAGAGAATTAGGAGAGGAGAGAAAGGTAAGGATTTTCAACTTCTCTCTTTGTTTTTTTTTTTTTTTTTTTTTTAAAATTTTTTTTAGATTTTGATGAAAATGTGATGAGCAGGAAATTTTTGGATCGGATTCATGGTTCGAATTGCTGTGTGTTTTACATATGATGGCGATGCTTACGTTGATGGAGGCAAATGAGAAGCTAATTCCTAAAGAAAGTAGTCATTCTGAAAGGCTTGTTCCTGCAGGTTTATATCTAAAAAGAAATTAATATGTTAAAGCTAATTTTGTGTTGAAATGGTGATGATCATGGAATATTTGTGTTGACAGATTGCATGAGAGATGCTGTTGATTTACTTCTAAAAGCAGCAGGGTATTTGAATTTCTGTGTTGTGGATGTTCTTCCGCGGCTTTCACCTGAGCTAATGTGTGTAAAATCATGCTTCAAATCCTACATATTGTCCTAATTATACGCAGTTTTGTGATCAGATTCTTGATTTGTTTGTATATATTGACAGGAGCAAGTTGCCGCCGGATATGCAGGGCAACGTGCTTGAGGCGATTACACAACAAGCTCTTGCACAGGTATATATATTGTACATCTATTACTAGATAATTTGATTACAAGCAATTTATAACTTAAGAATTTATTGAAAATGGTTATGTTAGGGAACTGAACTTCAGCTTGGATTAGCTGTCAAAAGCCAAAATGCAACTTTGTCTGTGAAAAGAAGACTAGCCTGTGAACAGCTGAGTTTCTATTCTAAGGTAACGAACGATGAATCATAGTTTAGTAATTCAATGCCTCAGTTTTATCACTCGGGACGACATTATCTGAGTGAGCGCATTGTCTTTCATTTCACCTGTTAGGCCCACTGCTGCTTATCCAAGAATGAGAAAGAGAGCACCACATCCTTGAAGAAGCAACTCTTCTTCCTCAAGTGGAAGCTTCTAGAAGCCAAGGTACGATTCTTTTCTTTGCAGCAGCATTCACTCCTCCATCTCACTCTCTTCACTTCTTCCCCCTAATATTCAATACTTGTTGTCATAGGCTGCAGCTTACCACTATCATGGCCTAATCGTAGACAAGGGTAGCGAGCCTTCGTGCCATGTCAGCGCTGTCTGCTGCTCCCTTGCAGCAGAAGACTTGCTAGCTGACAGCAAGAAGGCCTGCTTAACCTTCTGCCTTGCAGATCCAATCACAAGGTTGAAATATCAAAAAATATCTCACTTCACTTTCAACAACTTCTAATTAATTATTCACCATTATCAAATCAAACTAAGATATTTTTGTCTCTCTTCGTCTTTGTTAGGTGCCTTCCGCCCTGGGGCGCCATGAAGCACTTAAACAAGAAAATCCCAGAAACCGCATCCAAAAAGTCTCAGATGTATGGATACCTCCCCGACCAAGAGAAGTACGTGTTTTTGTACCCGCCCGTCTCTCCATCCTCACTTCATGTGAAAAAAACTTGAGACTAATTTATGTTTGTGTTTGTGTCACTACTCAAAACTGCAGAGTCTGCAAAATATTACCAGAACTTCCTGAATTCCAGCTGTCGCTGAAGCCCGATGACTACGAATTACCACAGCTTGATCCTGTTTGGGAGTGTGAGAAGTGGGAAGTTCCTCAACAGAAACTAAAGGAACAGCTCAAGGAATCTGATCAATCTTGAAATGTTAGAATAACATTTCCACCGATATATGCTGTGTGTTTAAGGGTGAGAAATAAGATCGAATTCACACAAGAGCTATCATTGCAGAAATTCATTTTATTTCTTGCTTTAATCTTTATGCAACTGTAATTCTTGATTCTGCAACATATTAATATAGTGATGAACTAATTTTGTAGGGGAAAAGTCACACTTTTCTTATATTTTCTTCTTTTTCTAGCAAATGTTATTCTGCATGAGATTTTCTGAGAGATTGTAACAGCTGACCGAATTCAATGTTTAATTATTTATTAATATGTTAGAATTGTATTGATGAAATCCGAAAAACCAGAATTGCTAAAACATTAGTTAATTTCTTCAAAGTAAGGAACAAAATCAGGTGGCAGATACAAAAATAAAGCTTCTGGTGGAAAACTCCAAATCCATTCAACTAAAGCATAAATGCATGGGCTTAACATTACAGGTAAGCACAAAATAAATACACTGTCAACACAAAACGAGAGAGAGAGAGAGAGAGAGAGAGAGGAAAAGGAAACTGTGACAGGAGTTTATTACAGATGGATTCATTAGTGCATAATATTAAAATTCAAATGGCTGAGATCGAAGCTTGTATGCAGACATGAGTGTAAGAACAAACAAGCAGATGACAGCCAAGAACGATATGACGATGGACGCCATCATTTTGTCGCAGAAAGCCCCGACCCGATCACAAATCGAAACCCAACCCGTTTGACTCTGCCCGTACAGACCCACGAACCCGATTGCCATCGCCGCTGAGCATCCCGACAGCAGCACCACCAAATTTACCTGCCCAATTACTCATAATTATAATCGAACTAGAGAGAGAGAGAGAGAGAGAGAGAGAGAGAGAGAGAGAGAGAGAGATTAATTACCAGATCAATCAAGAGCAGATAAAAGTAATTCTTAGGATTTGATTTAGGGCGGTTTAGTGAAATAAGAAGAATCACCGACAACACTGTGACGCCGCATATCACAGAATCTGCGACAACTTTGTATCTGCAAATCACAATTAAACATCATCTGCATGCATGTTTTGTAATAATTCCTACATTATTAATAAGAAAAAATTACTCGATTGGAGAATTTAAGGATTTTGTTTTCTCACCTGAAAGAAGAGGAATAGGTGTAAGAGGCGCTCATCGTTATTCCGAATAGAGTAACAGACTCCTTGCTGGTAACCGTGGTGACTGCTCCGGCGACTGAAAATGCAATTACCAGAATTCTGAGGGCCAATTCTGCAAAATAGAAAACTTTCTTCGAGTTTTCGCTGCTGATTCTGGAACCTGTCGACATTTCAGCAAGAGATGTTTTGCTTTCGGGATCCATTTTTTTGGGGGTTGCTAAACGATGATATATATATATATATATATATATATATATATATATGTATAGTTTGAAATAAATTTTGAGAATTTATACCCCGTTGACAAGTAGCAAGTGAGAAATGGAGAAAGGATAAGGAATGGATTAATGGAGGAAATCTAGAGAGAGAGAATTACAGAGAGAAGGATTTAGCTTGGATCATCTTGTTTGTGGAGATGGGAAAGTGAAAATGCAAGAATGAGGAGAGAACAAGTAGTATTCGTGTATATATATATATATATATTTTTAATGAAATCGACAGCCGATACGTGTATATATAGGAAAGTATATAATATTGGGATTAGGATAGTTGTATGGATAATAGATACTATCCGTATTCGAGTCCATGAAATTAATTCGGTATTAGCTAGTAATTTTTAAATTGTTTAACGTTTGAAATTAGTAAATAAATTCGGTGACTTCTGAGATAGGTCTTTTAAAATGAAGTCAAATTTTGGATCGAATCTATTTGAGTCCAACAGGCCCAAAAAATGCCTTTAGTTATAATTTATGAGGTCTCCATATTTTTAGATTTTTTAATTGAATTTCTGTACTAAATAGTAAATGCTACATTTGCACTTTCAGTTTAACTCTAATTCAATGAATAGAATATTATTGTTGCCAATCAAAGATAGTGGTCATGCGTTTTTCACAATTTTAAAAAAATAATTACCAAATTATAGCGTCCATGTATCAGGCGTGGGCTTTAGGACTTTAGCATATAAGGAAATATAATTATAATGTAAATGTTGGCTTGTTGCACTTAATACAATCTGTAACAGCCCGATACCCGGCCTATGCAGATACCCGAACTATTACTTGAAATCTTACAATAAACTGTTGACTTTACAAAAAGATGGAAATACAAAAGGCTTGGCTTCAAGGAAATCGAGGAAGATTCATCAACTTGTCTTCATTACCCTAGCTTGATCGTCTTGGAGTCAAAGTATGAGGACTTTGACCCCGCACTGCGGAAGCGTTGATTGAGACTAACCGCGATCGGTTTAGTCTAAGCGTGAAGAGAGATAAACGTCGATGAGTTTGTACTTGGATTAAATATACATTTGAATGAAAGGGGAGATGACGATCCGAATGATCGTCATCTAAAACGTCTCTGATGCCAACACACCTCCATCTCATCCGTCACTCAACCCCTGTTTGGAAAAGAAAATATTTTTGGGCTGAGTACTTTGGTACTCAGTGAGATCCGTGACCCTTTTTGAAAACATTTTTCGAAAGCATTTGAAAGATATGGCATGCTCACATTCATATACAAGGGAGATACTTGAAAAGAAAACATTTTTATCCCATGCATATGCGAAAATATTTTTAAAATAACTTTGTCGGCACTTAACTCGCCTACCGTGTTACCTTCCCCGGTTCTTCGAGTGGGGAGCCACTCCCACTCTCCGAACCGTCATAAGAACCTTGTGCGCACTACCTTGGAGTGCTCGGGTCCCAAGGCCGATCGTAATAATATTTGGCATAAAGCTCATTCATATTGGTAAACACGAGTAGAGAGCATAAAACATTTTAGCATGCATATCACTTTTTCATAAAAGCAGTTAGGGCTTATTAACCCGAAATGTTACCTCCGTGGGGCTTATAACCCACAGTTTGAAAATAGGAACTCACGTCTTGTCCTTGTCGTATTGTGGAGTATCCTCTTGCATCCCTAATACTTGGTGTCTCCTACAAGACAGTCTATACACTTAGGCGTCACTAATCGAGGTTAATTATCCTATTAACCTAAAAGTCAACCTATTCCCGATCTTTATCTTTGAAATTGAAAAGTCCATCAAGGCATTGCCTTGAGGTTTTAACTTAGATAAATTGGATCAATGATCCTTTATTAAAAGCATGCATCTTAAGTTGTTATTCAAAACTTGATTTTGAAAACATGTCGTGTCATGATATGCCATGTCGTGCTTTATCGTGGTTCATATAAGTATGCATGTCATATTATTCATCATGTAAATCATTCATATTATGTTTATGCAATTAACACATTCATACATGTCATATCTTGGATCGTGTCATGCTTTAACATGTATACTTAAGTAATTGAACACATATAGCATCATGTAACTTAGTCAATTAATCTAATTAATTAGCAATCATCATTAGTTAAGTCATGAAAAATTGATCATATAATAACATGTCATTAAGCTTGATTAATTAATCTAATCATGATTAATTAATCACATAATTAATATTATAATTAATTAAATAATGATTAATTAGCATACTTTAATCAACATACTTAAGCAAATCATATTTAATCAAATCATGTCACCTAAGTACATGTTAATCATCATGTCATGTAATCATACTTATGCATACACATTAATCATATAACATGCATCATATAATAATCACATTTGTAATTACTTAAGTATTTAACTTTAATTAATTTAAATTAATTATCATTAGTGGGTCAAGGACCCTTGACAAATTTAACTTAGTCAAATTATTTTAATCACATAAGTCATATATGGCCCATAAGCCCGCTTAGCAAGCCCAAACATTTAATAAATCTCTAATGGATAAATAAGAGCACACATCACCACACAAGACATATGAGCTTATATTTAACACATTTAATCAAATAATAAATTGAGCCTAACACTTAACAATTGAAATACGCCCACATGTAAGTATATCAAAGTTTATAGAAGTTGGGCCTAACAACTTAGTCTACAAATAATAATTATTTTAGCCCAAATAATTTGGCATAAGAGCCCATTTTCAATATCAATCACATTTATATGTAGAAAAATACTTTAATCAATTCCATAAATCATAAATCACCTCCTTAACTTATAAATACTTATTTTCTGGAAAAATACACATTTTAATTCATGAAAAACGTTTTTAAGCCATAAAAATTAATAACAATAATTTCTGAAAATTATTTTATTGCACGAAAATATCAACGAGCTTCATAAAAATAGCAAACGACCTTCGGTCGATTTGCCCTTTTGAACTAACATCCTAAACTGACCAAAATACTACTTTCAAGTGGTAAAAATTATTTTGGAGATACTTAGATTAAGCAAAAATATGTTTTTGGGCAAATTCAAAAGTAAACATTTTATGGAAAATTTTCTGGAAATTTCTGCACAAGGGCTTCACAAGAAAATTCATATAGGATGCATCTCTTGATGAAAAACTGACTTCTTTATACCTATGGAAACCTTGAGATGTCTAGTTTATGATTCTAAAAAGCAAAGCACATGAATATGGAGGAATCATGGAGATATTGGCTGGTGAATTGAAACTGTCCAGATTGAAGGTTCAAAACAGGGCAGTGGATATGTTATACTAGACATCAAGAGCTACAACATGTTAAAATTTCAAGTCAATCGGAGTTCATTTGATAGGGCTTTTACCTTCTGTTCTAGATTAGATTAACAAAGATCATGCTGAAAATTTCTAACACTTATAGATCTAACATCTTTGAACATCAAGCTTCAAAAATTAAACATATAAGTCCTAGATCTACACATGGATCATACTTATAACATAAACATCATAGATCAAAAGTTAAAATCAACATGCAATTCACTTATAACACACATAGGGCATAGATAAACTTAGATCTCAAAGATTCAAGCAAGAATCATCTAATAGCTTGAAAAATCAAAAACTAAACCTCTCTCTTAGATTTTCTCATGCTTCAAAACCCACATGCAATCACATACACACCATCTAACATGCATTTCTTAGAAGAATAAAGAAGAATATTAAGAAAGAAGCACAAAATTGAAGGTCAAACATTATACCTAGCTTTTCCCATTTTCTCCCTCTCATTTTCGGTCCTCTTCTCCCATGATCTTCTAGATCCTTAGTCATGCTCATCTTCCTCTCGTTAAGATCTCTTAGATGGTGAAGAAATGGTAGTGATGGTGGAAGAAAAATGGGTGGAGGAAGGGAGTGGTGATGGGACTTTATCTTGAGAGAGAATGGATGATGGAGAAGATGAAATGGATGCTTGGTGTGTGTGTGTGTGCAGCCATATGGGGGTAATAAGGAGGGAGTGAGAGGTTGTCTTGAGTGTGGAAGTGGGAGAGGATAGAAGTGGAGGCCATGCATTGGTCCATTTTGAAAATGGGTTGAAAAATGAGTTCTAGAATCATCATTTGATTCTTGCACATGTGGAGTTGGATGACAACTCTCTCTTCCTCTCTTCTTATTCATATTTCTCTTAATATCTTATTCCTAATTGGTGTCATCTAGTGTGTCTCATTAGTTGGTAAGTGAAGTAGTGGCCAAATAATTATATACATTTAATCATCTGTATATTTATGCACACACATACCCACATGCACTTGTTCACATATAATTCATCTCGTATTATTTATCCGGGTACGAACCCTCTTGATTAACTCGTCTTTTATTAATTGAGCTAAGAAATGAATTTGCAAAATACTTATGCACAAAATAAATCAATGCAACATGTGAGATGAAATTTCACATTTTAAAAAATATGTTGTACCGTGCTCATGCTCATGCTCGTTGTAAATGTGAGGAATGCATTTATTTGAAATTGAGATCGAAAACTCTTTTCACTTTATAAACAAAGACTTCATCTTATTGATAAAAGGAATATTATTTTCTTTTAAAACTCCGGGAATAAGGACCTACCTATCTTAAAAATTTTAATTTACTCGGATTTTTCCTAGACCGGTTTAACGGGGTGTTACACAATTTCACTCAATATACCTCGTCACTCCCTATATTTTACCCCGTTTATATTGAAAATTCTGGGATTCTTACAATATATAAAAGTTTAAAATATATATATATATATATAAACTGCTTCATCTTTCTATTATTCCTCATAATACATCAAAATATTAGTAGGATATAATAGTAAAGCAAAATTGGAATACGAAACAAAAATTCGTTTAAGGTCTAGATATTTATCAATCTTTCTCAAATAATCAATAAAAATATATTATCAAAATGTCTCGACTAAAATATAATTATCATAGTATATATATAATAGCGAGGTTTATGTTCGTACTACGTGGCGCCTCAAAATTTATCTGTCAACACATTTTTTACATATATATCATGGATTGATTATATTAGCTTTTGTATTTGTATTTATATGCACATACGGTTATATTAATACATGCAATGCAATTATCTTAGTACTACTCATCATAAATGGATCAAATTAATTAGTTTTTCTATTTTATATTTGCATGCGTACACGATTTAAACTAATGAATTATCTTAGTACTATTCTACTATAAATTTGAGTACAAATAGTAAAATAAAATGGATAAAGAGATAGTAAATAGTGAATGACATAGAAAATGAGAGACAAAGTAGGTTGAAAGGTGTGAGCCTAAATTAACCAAACTAATTGGACCCTAATTTTCATAATTATTTCCCAAAAAATAAATATGACAAGTGTAACGGGACGCCCAAAAAGAAAAATAGGACATCTCTAGTGGGAGGGATCGGAATAAAAAGTGGGTAGGTTACATCACTTTTCAAGGATTTTGAAAGATTAAATTTTTTCTTATTTGGAAGATGACAATATGAATGAATACCTAAATAAGGAAAGAATGACAATATGAATGGGTATGAGGGAGTACAATGATAAAGAAGAAAATTCAGAAACATAATTTTTTTTTAATAAAGAATATCGGTATAGAATCATAATCGTAAGTCACGACAATCAGGTTTGAGATGGCTACGAGTTTAATAAATTCAAAATTAATTAAAATATAATAGCATTGCAAATTCAAAGCACCATTACATGGACTTTTTTTCTATTGTTTTTATTCCTATTTCTATAATCCTTTTAAACTCACTCAAAATTAACTATTGGCATAATATTTAGATCTCATATCCATTATCAACTTAAGCTTAATAAGTAGGAATACCAATTTAGCCCGAAATTATTGGGACCGCGAAAAATAAAAGGTGTCATGACTAAAAAATTATAGCAAAAAAAGATCTAATCAATTAATTGTGTGGGTAGGTAATTAACAGATATTGCCCAAGGGTACGGATAGTAAAGTCACAATGTTTCATAGATTTTCGACGGGCTACTATTACGGGCAAGATACTTGGCTCTCACTTTGATGATCGAACCGAGCTTTTAGGAATGCTAATTTATACCGAAGCTGATGAACATATCCGAATAGATCGAAAAAAAAAGGACATGGATAGTAATGTCCAAAATTATGACCTGAAAAAAAATTCTGGATTGAGACGGGTACGTATAATAAAGTCTATTTTTTAATTTGGTTTAAAATGTGTAAGGATATCGAAATCGCAATTCATGTTCAAAATATTTAATGGATGGTTACTCGATCTATCATCATTTCCAACCAATATCCCCAATTTTGGATTTGTATGCCAATTTACCTCGAAACCGACGAGTAAACCGAATAGATCGAGAAAATAAGTTAAAAGTATAGCCCAGTGATATGAACCATAAAATAGCTGAAAATTGAGTAGTTGACCGATTAATACAATTTTGTAAATACATTTAACATATACACTATACGGGTTTGGAGCGAGAACGAACAGCAAAATAACTTTTTATTCGAGGTTGAGACACATACAAATATATTAATTCTAAAGGGGTCATCTGAACATTGATTGACTTACAATGTTGAAATTTATTCTCATTTTTAACCTTTTTATTAGTTTATTACTAATATCTATCTTTTCATGTTTAAATTATATTGGAATGGATAATCATTCTAACAGGGTTAGAGGGTATTAATATACACTTTTAAGACAGAGAATCAGTATTGAAATCACTTTTAAATCGAGTTTAGAATATGTATGAGTATGTATACATTGTAGATGAGAATATAAATTATTATAAGTTATAACATAAAATAATTTATTCGACGGGTTAATACCAGTAATATATATATATATATAGGGTAGGGTTCCGGTGAGAATTGATCTTATATGAGAATGTGGGATTGATATATTTTAATGCATTTTTATCATATCAGTAATGCATATATTACATGGGGTGGACTTGGGTGCATCAGTGCATAGTATGAAATGGGTCTGACCCGACCTGGAAAGCCACCCAGCGGGTCAGCTATCTATCCTAAAATATCGGGCGCGTGGAGTACACGCGCTACTCATGGCACGTGGACGCGCCCGCCAACTTTTTTTTTTGACAGTTTTATACTCTAATAAATAAATACTTTCTCGGAAAACACAATCATAGACTGCTAGCTTAGTGGTTAGCATCTCTGCCTTCCACTCAATTGGCAAGGGGTTCGAAGGTCTTGAGATGCACTTTCTTGCTTCTTTTTTCCGCCAGCTTTTTGTTTCTCCACTTTCTTTCATTCCTTTTTTCCTTTTCACTTTTTGTTTCCATTTCCCTTTTACATTTTCTTTTTTTTATTTTTTTCCTTTATATATTTCCTTTTTTTTTTTTTTCTTTTTTGCTTTTTTTAGTTTACTTTTTTCTATTTTATTTATTTTTTCCAATTTTTCTTGTTTTGTTACTTATATTTTCAGTTTCTATAATTTTTCTCTTTCATGTTTTCCTTTTCACTTTTTGTTTCCATTTCCCTTTTACATTTTCTATTTTTATCTTTTTCCTTTATTTATTTCCAGTTTTTTTTCTTTTTTGCCTTTTTCTTTTTTTTTTTTAATTTTCAGTTTCCTTTTTTCTTTACAATTTTTACTTTTCTTGACAACAATATTTATTTTATTCACGACAACTTCTACTTTTGGTTATTTGGTCAAGTAACTATTAAAGTTATGAAACGTAATCATTGACATGAAGAAAAGTAATGTTTCACAAACATTATTTTTCATCAAAATAATATTTATTTTTTTCAAGACAACTTATACTTTTAGTTATTTTCTACAATTCCATAGCCGAGATTGCAGCCGAGCTCGATGCTGAACTCGACGGTATTACAACCGAAGAGTGTATTGCTGCTGCTAAGGCTATGGATGTCCAGGAGAAGGATTACATGAATCCGGAATGGGTGAAGAAATTCGCAGCCAACCAAGCAACAAGAGTGAACAAGTTCGAGGAAGAGCTTGCCAAGGTTTCCAACAACTTGGATAGAAATGTTGCCTCTCGAAGCCGTCGACGCATAGAGAAACATCAGGTGAAGGCTGAAGCAAGAATGAAGCAGCAAAGACTGCCGGGAAAGATCAAGCTCCAGGGACGCTTCAAACATGTTGATAAGTGGATGCCGGAAGAATGGAATGATGATTGGGAATCATTCAAACAAGAATTTGTGAATGATTTCTACTACAGGAAGGTGTACACAACCGAAGATGCAAGAAGAGCTTTCAAAGAAGCCCTAACCGAGCTGCACTCTGGGGATCCGGGCATGTTCAACCAGTTCAGGCGAGTAATGATTGATGCAAATCTGGATATGAATACAGTCCCCGTCCCTCAGAAGGTTACATATCTTCCTCCATTCATTCCAGAGACAAGGAATCCTAATAGGCAGAAGATTGCAGCTGAGGCAAGAAAAGTCTGTCAGGAACATGGAGTAGATATCTCGAAGGAGTCAGATGCCAAGAGAGATACTTTTTTTAGGATTTTTGGCAAGTATGGGCTGAAGTATTAGCCAAGATAGAGTTTTTGAGCCACTGATGTATTTTGATTTTTGTGCATTTCTGTGTAAACATCAGTTGTAATGAAAACTTTCATTATATATCCGATTCACCTTGACGTACAATTTTCCAGTTGTCCAAGCTCTGAATCGCAAAGTTATTGCAATACCATGTTATAACTGTGCTAACTCTTTGATGTTTAATCTTATAGACTGTCTAGAATTTCAGCTGAGATTTTAGATAGGTCAGTAGGGTTTAGATCAGTAGGGTTTTGGCATCATCAAAAAGGGGGAAATTGTTGGGAAATTTAGTAAAGTTTTGATTGATTCCAAAACCAACTGACCCCAACCGAGTAGATGTTGTCATTTCCTAATGTTAGTATTTAGGCTCGCTGTTTGAGCAATGTTCAGATTTTATCTTTACAGGACTCCAGCTGAAGACGGCAACATGGCTATACTCAGATAGAAATTCAGATGGAAACTCGCATGGAACATCAGATGTAAGAAAGACAACCGAGCATTCAAGCTAACTGTTCAGATGGAACATCAGTTGCAGGATTCAATCTGATAGATCAACAACATGAAGTTCAAGGCAGCTGAGGGTTCAACTGTTCCTCTTCAGACAAAAGGTCAGATGAAGGTAGCGATCAGATGGAACATCAGCTGAAGACCACTCAGATGAAGATCAAACATCTCAACCGACTAACCAATGTTGAAAGACAAAGGTTGAAATTTGAATTTCAAATAGGAAGTCACGTGAAGGTTTGACGTTCCGTCATTACCTCATTTGGCCCAACACAAGGTTGTCTCAGAAGGAAAGCAGAAGTTCACAGTTGCCAAATCGGGAAAATCTGCAGAGATGAGAGACAAGCCATTGCTTTCACAGAACAGAGATCAACGGCTCTTCCAACGGCTAGTTGATTCTCACCGCCTATAAATAGAGGCATTCATTCATTCATCAAGACAGAACACAGAGAAGACAGAGAAGAGACAGACGAGCGAAAGAACGACGATATTCTGTGCACAAGCAAAACTGCAATTATTCTCTCTCTAATAACATTACCAGCTGAGAGTTCATAGAGAGTTAGAATCTGTCTTGGTGTTTTCGATCTTAGTTCGAGTCTTCATTCGTTCAAGCTTAGATCCTAGCTCACTTCTTTGTTAGAGCTAGTAGTTGGAAAACCCACCCTTATACACATCCCCTAAAAAGGTTGTTAGGATCCTGCTCTTCCCGAAATTGAGTAGAAAGGTTGATAAGTACTCGCAAATTTATCTGTAAGGTTGATAAGTACCCGCAAACTTATCTGAACGGTTCCAAAGCCCGCGTAAGCTTTGTGGTAGCTGTCCTAAAGAATTTGGACTGAGTTGTGTGGACTCACAACTCCCTGTGGACGTAGGAGTTCTCTCCGAACCACGTAATTCCTGTGTGCTTTTGTGTTTTCTGTTCAGTTACTTTCTACATATCTAACTGTCCAACTAACCAGCACTCAAAACTGCATCTTTACATTTCAACTGATTTGGTTGTTGACCGACCTTGCATCTGAGCGTGAGTACGAGTTATTGTTGTATCCACCACATTCCGCACAGCACCACTCTTCCAGCTGAGTTTTCTTACTCAGTTGTGATTCCAGCTAAGTTCTCTTACTCAGTTGTGGTAATTTTCAGGGGGTTGTTTTTAAAATTCCTATCTGGTGTATCCCCCCGATACACCAGAACTCGTATCAGGACCATCAGTAATATTTCAAAAATATTACTAATTTTCTTAACGACAATGTTTACTTTTATTTACGACAACTTGTACTTTTAACTATTTTGTCAAGTAATTATTTCTTTACAATTATTACTTTTCTTGAAGACAATGTTTACTTTTATTCACGACAACTTCTACTTTTGGTTATTTGGTCAAGTAACTATTAAAGTTATGAAACGTAATCATTAACATGAAGAAAAGTAATGTTTTACTTTTCATCAAAATAATGTTTATTTTTTTCACGACAACTTATACTTTTAATTATTTGGTCAAGTAATTATTGTCTTAACAAAAAGTATTTATTTATATGAAGAAAGATAACATTTCACAATTATTACTTTTCTTCATAACGATTGTTTTTTTAATTCACAAGAAGTTGTGCTTTTAGTTATTTGAAAAAGTAAATATTGTCGTGATGAAAAGTAATCATTGATATGATAAAAGCAAATATTTCACAAATATTACTTTTCTTAACGACAATGTCTACTTTTATTTACGACAACTTATACTTTTAACTATTTTGTCAAGTAATTATTATCGTAATGAAAAGTAATCATTGACATGAAGAAAGGTAATATTTCAGAAATATTACTTTTCTTCATGACAATGTTTGCTTTTGTTCACGAGAACGTGTATTTTTAGTTATTTGGTCAAGTAAATATTGTCATAATGACAAATAATTATTTATATGAAGAAAAGTAATGTTCTAATAATATTAACTCACAACGAATGTTACTTTTATTCACGAGAACTTATACTTTTAGTTATTTTTTCAAGTAATTATTGTTGTAATAAAAATAATCATTGATATGAAAGAAAATAATGTTTGAAAAAGATTACTTTTCTTCACAACGGTTGTTTCATTTATTCACAAGAACTTATACTTTTAATCATTTGGTCAAATTGTTATTGAGATTAATAAACCCTAATTGGATGAATAAATGCTAATTGAGAATTAATAAAACTTAACTGAGAATTAATAAATCTTAAATAGATAGATCAATTAAATTTTTTTTAAAAAAAATTGAGTAAAAGATGATTATATTTGAGGATAAAAAACAAAGGTTTCAATCTAAATTTAACTAAAATACAACAACAAATGTTGGAAATGAAAGCTGACTGAATTATTACAATACATTTATTGAATTATCACAAAATTTCATTTTCAATATCAACCGACTTCCTAATCGGAATATTCTTTAATTTGCCGCCATAAGATCAGAGTATTATTTCTTGATGATCTGTGGTATTGATACCTTCACAAGAGAGTGATAAACACTCATTCTATGTGATTTTATATGGTTTAATATGTGCATTTTGTCGGAATTAATGCCTAATTGTGACATTATTGTTGAGAATTCACTACTTTATGGAATTGTGTCACGTTTTGGTTAGTTATGCAAGTGTGTAGGTAAATCGAGGCGTTTTGGAGTGATAAAGCTTGAAGTTGAGGTTTATGATCGAGCAAGGGGATAGTTGGGTCGAAGAAACGAGCAAAAACGGGCGAAAAATGGAACAAGGGAAGGAAGTGCCAAAACCGGCGACCCATGGAGTGGACCGCCGATTCTAGTATTCCATAGAAGCAATCCGGCGGAAAAATCGGCGCCCGCCATTTCTGTCACCAATAAGTTTGGAAGCCTCAGTCATTTTGCACTTTCCGGCTGCAAAATTGGCGGTCAACTCATTTGACCGCCAGTTTTGGCCATTTTCGGCACTCCACGGGCTTAACCGCCAGATTCGTTGCCAATTTCGTTAGTTTTAAATTTATTGCGGATTTTCTTTTAAGTTTTCTAATGGGATGTATATATAGCCTCCAACCTCATATTTTGGAGACAACACTCTACCTACAACTCTTGGGATAAACCCTTGCCTTCTACTTTATGTTTTATGCATTTTGGAAGATTCAAGACTTGTGATTGAAGAGATTCAAGACATTTAGTGAAGACTTCCACTTTGGTTCCAAGAGTAGTATCATTTATAATGCTTTCCTTCTTTATTTTCTTGTGTTTACTTGGTATTATGTCTAGCTAAATCTTTAGTTGGTTCTAGGGGTTATTGAAGCTCTTAAATGATGATGGTTTTAGTCTTTTAATCTTATTTTGCCCTCCATTTCATGACTGTGATTCTTTGGTGCTCAATTTTCATGCTAGAATAGTAGGCCACTCTTCTATGTATGCCAAGTGTTCGTAAAAAGTCCTAGCCGATTTTTATGTTCATAGAATTCAAAGATTTTCAATATGCAAGCAATTGAGACCTAGTGGAGATATTTGTATGCATAGAAACTTTTAATCTATTTGTGCACTTTGGAGTTAGTTGATTGTCTCAAGTCCTAACCGGAGAGAGCTTTTTGCTAATATACTTTTGCATTCTCGTCAAGAGGTGGAGTGTAAATGCTTGAGTGATTGTTCCTTATGTCTTGGATTAAACTTGGTAGACTAGATTAATAGGATAACACCATCATTGTTGTCGAGTGGATACTTTCCCTAGAATCAACCCTTTTTATTCTTTGATATTTGCATATTTCTCTTGTTTATTGTTTGCTCTTCTTGTCTTAATTGCCAAATTTTCTTTCTAGTAAATCACCTCAATTTCCGATTAGTCTAAATAGAGTTGAACAACATAGTAATAGTAATCATGAGAGATGAAATTTAGTCTCCGTGGATACGACCTGCTTGCCACTATCTATACACACACCGTACACTTGCAGATTATTTGTGCTAATTAAAACGCAAATAGAGAGTAATTTGACAGCTGAGGTAAACTGAGGGATGTCTCCCTCGTGTTTAAACATAATATGAGTTGAAGCACAAGAATAGCAGCAAAAGCTAGAAACATTGACTTCGCCCATAGCGCTTTCAGAAAACACCTCCGAGTAAATTTCCCAAAACCCCACCAAACGGCCGATTCCATAAATGCATAAGATTGCAGTTCAGGTACTTTGTTGTGCTGGCCATATTCATAGACGAGTGCATCCTGAGAAACTTCTGCAATTGTGCGAGTTGGAACCCATCTCACTCTATGCACTAGTGCATGGAAGTTTTTGTGTTTCTGGAAAGACATAATGCACAATTATGTGAAACATCAACATTACTAAAATTGAAATAATTACAGGAGGACTTCAACAAACAACATGCAAAAATACCAAGCTCTATAACTAAGTGACAACAGAGTTTCAAAATCAAAGTCATTTATGAATTAAGCTGTTGGTAAACAAGAGAATAGACTTAGAGGTGCTCTTTACCTGCTTGTGGATATGAGTAAGATTAGCAATAAATGGATGCAGAAAAGGAAGAGCAGCACCACATCCTAGCTTAAGTTTTCTTCTTCAAAGTTAATATATAATAAAAAAGGCAAGTAATAGCAGCAACGGGGAATGGAGCAAAATGGTTTACCTGTCTGAGAAGGAAAGCACAAAAGGACTCCTAGAATATCAAGTCAATGCCTTCTGATGTTGTTAAGCACTCGCAAATTGATTTAGCTTTGTTAATCTGCCAAAAGGAAAAACAATGGAGAACCAATTATCATTAGAAGCAACAAAGCTGCTATTTACAAGAAGCAACAAATAAATATATCTCTTACATAATCCAGTATATCCTATAAGGAAAGGCAAAAGTAATTTAAGATTGAGAATGTATATATAACATAATTTGAAGAAAATGTCTACTGAAATGCACATAATCATCTATAACGTATAGATCAACGTAATTGATATTTTAGCCAAAAAAAGATAATTGCCAAAACAATTTGTTTGCTTGAAAGTCCAAGAGCAATATGAGCTAGCAAAACTATATGGAAGCTTTTGTAATCAATGACAACCCTTTGATTTTGCAAGTCAATCGACTTTTCATTCTTTCTGGTAATAGCCAAGCTATCTCAAGAAACGAGTTCCATTATAAACTCAATATATTTCGTGTTCAATTATAATGTACTGATCAATCTGAACCGTAGATCTATAAAGATCAATGATGCACATCGCTTCTCATTTCTTATGGAAAAATGAATTTACATATGATCTCCTCCATATATATATATATATATATATATATATATATATATATATATATTGCGAACTTCATTTTCTGACGACGTGAAAACTTAAATGACTCAACAGACTCTGACCTAGAACTAGGTTTCAACACCGAAGTATGAATTTTTTTTTTAATATTTTATCAAAATAATGTCAACTTGATAAAATAAAATTGAAAATTCGCCGGAATTCGTAATATTTGCATCCTACTCGAAAATTTGTCAGATTCTTTCCAGCATCATTGGGGCTAACGGGCTCGGGGATGGATCCTCTGTTGTGCCAAAAGGCAAAGCATATAATGCGGTGCAACATACGACATCGTTTTATATGATTCTTCATTATTTTATTTTAGGAAAAAATGTCAAATAAGGCATCAACTTTCATTCATTTTGTAATTTTAAACTTGACTTTTGAAACTTAAGACATGATATTTAAATTTTTTTGCAATTAGAACTTAGCCCTCTTTTTCCGACAATCGGAACATTCGATATGCTAATTATATTTTCACGTGTACATATCACCTCGATTATTCTTAATTAATCATTTACTAATCTTACCATTAATTAATTTCTATTACAACCTAAATATAGAAATTCAAAAGGCCTACTCACAACTCCTAAAACCTTGCTTGGTGTCAAGCCATTTCTGTCGAGGGTTGCTTTCTCTTCCAATGGTTCACAAAATAAGAAAAAAACATTGAGATAATAATTCCAGAAAAAACAACGGGGACATTAGTAATGTTGCATAAGAAACGGTAGGAATTGAGAGGATAATGGAAGCGGGGGGAGGTGGAGGCTGAGGCGGTGTGGCTTCTCGAAGAAGAAGCGACCATGGGGATATGCTTTATCACCAAGTGACAAGAGCCTCAAGGATTTCTATATTTATGTGCACACATAGAAATAAAATTATCACATTGGATGTTCTGATCGTCAGAAAAAAATGGCTAAGTTCTAATTGCAAAAAAATTGAAACATTAGGCCTTTAATTGTAAAGTTTCAAAAGTCAACTCTAAATTGCAAAATGAATAAAAGTTTATTGTTTTTTTTTAGCATTTTTCTCATTTTTCCTTTGTTATTCTATTCCAGTTTTTTTTTATTTGTTTTATTTTTTTTTTCTTTTTTGCTTAATTATTTTTAATAGATTGATTATTTCTTTGTTAAATTATGTTAATATTAGAGATGGGTTCCATGACAAAATTTTATTATCTTCCATATTTAATTTTTTTTCCAGTAATTTTAGGTTTAGTAACATCCTTCATTTTTTACTTTCACTTTTTAGTTAATCATTTAATTTTATCTCTTCTTTACACATTTCTTTACTCTTGCATCATTAAAAATATACTAATAATGATTTTTTTAGAAGATATAATAATGATTCTTATGTACCCATAGGTATATTGGATTTGAATCAGATATATTGATAAAAATAATTACTATCATTTAATCAATTCTAGAATAAGCGATTAGATATAAATTAAAAGTTTGTTCCCTTGATATATTCTTATATATAAAAGGGATAATTGTCTGTAAATCCTCAACCTTTCCTCAAATTTGGAAATTGTATATGACTTTTTCATTTTCGCACAGAAAACCATCACCTGCCTTTTTTCTGATTTTGCACTTCCGGTCGACTTCCCCCAATTTTTTTTCTGACGTGGCTTCTCGGAACGCCACGTTGGAGGCTGGAAATGACACGTTGGAGACCGGAGTAGACAAAACGACGTCGTTTTGATAATTTTAACTTAAAAAAAAATAAAAAATAAATACATCATGTGTGCCAACTCATTAAAAAAAATCTTCTTCTCCTCTCTCTCCCTATCTCTCTCTCCTGTTCTCCTTCCGCCGCCGTCGCCACCGGTTGCCGCCGCCGCCAATGGTGGTGCTAACCCTACATTTCAGGCGAGCAAAGCTCAGCTCTACAACGCGATGCGTCGCGGCGGAGCGTCTCCAATCTCGATTCAGGGAGCTCCAATTTGAGACTGATTTCTCGATTTGACATCCGCACCCGCGCAGCGGCGGAGCCGTCGAAGGTGAAGGTGAAGGATGTCGAAGGTGAAGGACATTTTACTCTCTTGCCCAACTCTCTCTCTCTCTCTCTCGTATATCTCTCTTGCCCAACTCTCTCTCTCTCGTATATCTCTCTTTCAAACCTCATCTCTGACCGCCACACCATATTCTTCGACCACCACCACCACCCATCCACCACCACCCATCTGCAAACCCTACACAAATTGACTGGTAGGCCGGCAGCAAATCCCCAAATTTCAACCTCTCCTTCAACCACCAACAAGCAAATCCAAGGCCGGCAGCAAATCCCCAAATTCCAACCTCTCCTTCAATCATCAACAATCAAATCCAGAGAGAGAGAGAGATTCAATAATTTTTCTTTTCGAAACAGAGAGAGAGAGAGAGATTGAGAATAGCGATGCAAGAGCAGGAGAGCGCGGCGGCGACGATGAGCGGGACGATCGAGCGGCTGAGGGAGGCGGCGGCGGAGGATGCCGAGTCGTGCTGCTGCGACGGTGACGGCTCATAAGGAGATGTTGAAAGGAGATGGACGAGATGGGAGAAGATGGCGACGCATAAGGAGAGAAGGAAAAAGTGGGGTATTGGTTACGGCGGCACGGTGGCGGTTGGAGGCGGGGGTGGAGGTGCCAATGGCAGAAATGGGTGTGACGGCGGAGGCAATGTGAATATGGGTGGGGAGAGGGAGACAGACGGTAGAGAAGGGGTGGGAGGGGTGATAGCATATTTTTAATTTTTATTTTCTTTTCTTAAAAAATTAGTTGGCAGTATGATGTGTAATTTTTTATTTTTGTTTATATTTTTTTTACACAAAACGACGTCGTATTGTAAATTCCGGCTTCCACGGTGGCGATTCCGACGTCCACGTCAGAAATTAATTGGGGGAAATCGACCGGAAGTGCAAAATCAGAAAATAAAGGCAGGTGATGGTTTTCTGTGCTAAAATGAAAAAGTCATATACAATTTCCGAATTTGAGAAAAGGTTCAAGATTTACAGACAATTATCCCTATATAAAATCAGCACCAATAAAATTGTTAAGCTAAAAAAAAACTTGAAGAATGAAAGGTACATAATACAAAACCCAAATTACTACTAAAATAAACTGTATAAAAATGATTAGCACAAAAGTTAAAACAAAAAAGTGAAAATTTTTCTGAACGACACAGTTTTGGTGTTAAGAAGGTACAACGGGGGGTGTTGTGATCATCTACACTGCAGAGGATCCTTCCCACGGGCTCACCTAAGTAACTTACCTATTGCAAGAAAATGAAGTCCTGTATATTTTTATTACAAGTTTGTAATAATTCGTGTTCTTTTTTAGCAAATAATTCGTCTATTTTACTATTAATGTAATTATGTTTTGATTGGGATGTCAGTTTTACTATTTTAACGTAATTTTCTTATTCTTTGTTGGACGTGCTACCATTCTACATGTCTTTAATGAAACGTATACTCAATCATGTATATTATTCATATATGAATTGGAATTTAGATTGTTTTTCATAATTTTAGAATTGACATGATATCTAGAAATGAGTCCATAGCAAGTGACGTATCCAGAATTTTGAATTTGTGGGTGCCAAATGTTAAGAGTATGAGGGGTTGCAAGGGGGAGACCCCGAGTCAAATTTTTTGAGGTGTCGTACTGCCCGTTTTTTAGGCATAGACATCTATCCTAATGTGACTAAGAGTCTAAGACTAGAGCATAATTAATTGTGTTGGGAAATTTATTAGTATAAGTTTTGATGAATTCCAAAACCGACTGACCCCAACCGAGTAGATGTTGCCAGAACCTAATGTTAGAATTTAGGCTCGCTGTTTGAGCAAAGTTAAGATTTTATCTTTACAGGTCTCCAGCTGAAGATGGCAACAAGGCGTCACTCAGACAGAACATCAGTTGTGAAGAAAGACAACTGAGAGTTCATTTGTTCAGATGCAAACAAGGGGAAGTCTTCAGAACATCAGTTGTAAGGAAACCAACTGAGCGAACCCAACTGACTAAATACAAGAAGGACAACTGGGCGTTCTAGTTGGAACATCAGTTGTAAACTTAATCAGTTAATATCAACAAGATGAAGTTCAAAGTCAGCTGAGAGTTCAACGGTTCAGACAGAACATCAGCTGAAGATCACTCAGATGAAGGTCAAGACTTTCAACCGACAAACCGAAGTTGACTGTCAAAGATTTGAATTTCAAAAGGAAGTCACATGAGGGTTTGACCGTTCAGTCATTACCCCATCTGGCCCAACACAAGGCTGTCTCAGATGGAAAGCAGAAGAGCACAGATGCCATATCGGGAAAGTCTGCAGAGATGAGAGACAAGCCATCGCTTTCAACCGATCAGAGATCAACTGCTCCTCCAACGGCTAGTTGATTCTCTCCGCCTATAAATAGAGGCATTCTCTCATTCGAGAAAAAGGATAGAAGATATATAGACGACGAAAATTCAAGAGCTTTCTCGAGAAAAATCTGCAAAATCATCATCTAAGAGCATCAGCAGCTGAGAGTTCCAATTTGAGAGAACACTAGTAGCTGAGGGTTCCTAGAGATCGAAACTGTTTTTGATCTTAGGTTGAGTGTTTATTCGTTCAAGCCTTAGATCCAGCTCTCATTCGTGATCGAGCTGTAGTTGGAAATCCTACCCATTCTCACACCCTAAAAAGTGTGCTAGGACCTTACTCTTCCTGTAATTGAGTAGTCAGGTCGTCAAGTACCCGCAAACTTGACTTAGGCTGTTTAGTGCCCGGAAACTAAACTGTAACGGTTGCTCAGCCCGCGTAAGCTGAGTGGAACTGTCCAGAAGAACTTGGACTGAGGTGTGTGGACTCACATCTCCCCGTGGACGTAGGAGTTCTCTCCGAACCACGTAAATCTTGTGTGTCGTGTTTTTTTGTGTTCAGTCATTATTTTGCATATCTCAACTGACAAACTAACCGCATACAATCTGCATACTTTCTCATCAACAGTTTTGGTTTTGACCAACCGTGCATAAAAGCGTGAGTTTGTTTTTACGAGTTCATTTTCCACCACATTCCGCACAGCACCACTCTTCCAGCTGAGGTTGCTTACTCAGCTGTGAGATCCCAACTGAGTCCTTTTACTCATTTGAAGTTGTTTTCAAGTGTTAAGTTCTTCGAAAGTTGAAAAATCCTAACTGGTGTATTCCCCCTCCCCCCATACACCAGTAACTCGTATCGGGACCATCAAATTGTTATATTCTTCCATTGTAAATACACTTCAAAATAAAAATGGAAAAAATTACATAATTAATACCAGAAGAATCAACACTAATTTGATGAGCAAAAATACTACTAAAAGATAAGTCACATGTCTCTATGTTTCAACAAGTTTCATCGAAAGGGAATAAATATCGTGCAAATTTTGAAACTTATCATCTAATTTCATATCTTCCATGAATATATCAATTTTGAGTTTTGGAGCAGACACGATGCTTCTCTCTGTTATTTTTCTCACTATTCATCTATATTTTATTTTTTGTTTTATTACTTGTTGTGGGCTTAATATGTGTTTCGGTTGTTAATTTTTTTTATTAAAAGAACTTTGAGAATAAATTATTTTGGTCACAGCTATAATTTTTTTAGAATGAGCCAATGAGGTAAAAAAAAAATAATATAAACATATTATTATTAAATATATATATATAAAATACTACTACTATTTTTTTTTGGGGTACATCTTTACCCCCTTGTTCTATTGTAGATATGCCGTTGTCCATAACAAGAAAGCTTAGAGCATCCACATCCGTTAATCCCTCTGGCTCACGGATGAGCCCCTGCCCACATTGGTCGGGCTAATCCGCATGCTCATCCACATTAGTTTATAAGTTTTAACATTTTTTTTATTTTTAAATTTTTTTTTCCAAATAGAATAAAACTTAAATTTCATTAAATTAAAATATTACACCGATAATAAGATAAAAAATTGTAAATGACATAATGAAAAAAAAAACTAGTCTCTTGTACGACGAGCTAGTATCTCGGCCAATTGCTTCGAATGTAGCTTGAGTTGCTCCTCCGTCATCCTCGATGTATCCATGTAGAGGATCTCGTAGTCCATCGCCTCGCGCTTCAAACGAATTTTCTCCATTTTGGCCTCGACAAGAGCTGCGAGACCACTTTGCGTGCCTTCCATAAATTGCAACAACTCAGATGTGGGTGATGTCGTCGAACTTGTCTTCCCCTTTCCCTTTGTCGCCGCCTTGTATCCGATTGGCCGAGTGCTAACGCTTTCCTACGCAGAAGCCGAAGTCATGAAAGCACCATCGCTCGACGTCTTCATCTTCTTTGTTTCATGCACGTCACTCTCCAAATATTGAGAATTAAATTTGTGGTTTAACCGTAGAAGTCTCCACAAATTATCCCACTTGAAAGGGACACCCCTGTTTCTTGATTTGTAGAGATCCATCGTCCTATTCTTCATCATGTCGTCATTCTACCCACTCGGCCATTGGGCGTGAGTCTCCACCCAAGTATTCTCCCACAACCGCACCTCGTAGTTCACTCGTTGCCAGTGGCTCTTAATGGGTTTGACCGTGAAAGCGGTGGGCATCAAGAGATTGATCTGCTCCACGACCCTCTCCTAATACCTTGCGGCCTTTTGATCCGTTCCACGGACTGCGTCGTTCGTTTCCTCCATCCAAATCCGACATATAAGGTTGGTTTCTTCGACGGTGCAGTTGTGGTGCTTAACTCTGCCGTCGTGTTCTTCCTCCGCAGCCGCCGTCGTCGGAGCCTTGGACTTCGCCGGCCTCCTAGTCTTGGCAGCCGCCTTCTTTTTGACCGGCGTGGAGATGGCGGTCGCTGGACTTTCATCGTCATCATATCGCCAGCCTCTTGGAAATTGTTTTGTTCGACGCCCGTCGTATATGGAGGGAGTTCGCCAAATTGGATGAGTACATGTCATCGTTGCTGGACATTTGAGAGGTTGAGAAATGGAGAGAGTTGAAAAATTGTGTAAAATGAGAGGGAGAGGAAATGAGAGATAAGAGAGTTGAGAAATGGTGAAAAAAATGAGTAATAAAAGGGTGTATTTAGGAGGAAGAGAAAAAAAATTGACCGTTTCCGATGTCGGCGACCCGTTGCGGCAGTTGGCGAACCGTTGGCGGCGGTTTCCAGCAAGAACTAGTTGTTGGCCGCATAAAGTTCAATTTTCTTTTTAATATAGGCGCGTGCATTGCACTCGCCATACCCGATGGCCATCGAGCTGGCTCATCCGAATGAGACGGGCTCGTTCTCATGCGACTCGACATCGGGCGGCTCATCTCTCCAGGTGGCTCGAGCCCGCCGACGAGCCACCCGATGTGCATGCTCTTAGAGCTTAGTTGTTAGTAAACCATCTTTATGACATGTCACAAACTCACATACTCTCCCTCCGTTCGCGAACAAGTGCCCTACTTACCTATTTTCATTTGTTCTTGAACAAGTGTCCTACTCTGCTTTTTGTACAATATTACCCTCTCTACTTTACATAAATTACTATCTTTTGCCACTCATTTATCCATCCCCAGATAATTAGCCCAAAAATTACCCATTAATTATTTTCTTAATTATCCCACCCTATTACCCACTAAATATTATCTCAGCCCAAACCCAATCTACATAATCTGGATCTATTTTTCTTCTTCAACCCAAATCCATCTCTCATCCTCTCGTTGCCCTAAATCTATCTCTCTAAAAAATCGATCTTTTCGCTTCAGTCGTAACCCTACATCTCTTCCAAATCCATTTATCTCCCTGAGTCGGTGACGAACTCAGATCTTCCTTGCTCTGTAATTCCACCGTTAATTGGGAAGATCTTTCATGTGAGACTGCAACTTCATTCAAGTGTCCGAGTCTTCCATGCCAAAGATCGTAAGATTCAACAATATAAGCAGAACTAGAAGCCTTCTCATTAACGATTTCAGATTCGACATTAAGTACAAACACCCCCCCCCCCCTTTGCATAACCCTTGCCTACAAATTGTTTGTTCTTAGTCAATACTATCTTATCACACTCAATTACTTGTTTAAGACCAGCCTTGTTCAATAGAAAACCAAAAACTACCAGAAACTAAATTCCTACGCATAGAAGGAACATACAAAGCATCTTTTAAACATAAAGTCTTTCCAGAAGTCAGTTTAAGCAAGATATTCCCTTTACCGAGAACTTCGGCCACGCTGGAGTTTCCCATGTAGATGCATTCACCCTCGCCGACCTCCTCAAAGGTGTGAAACAGGTTCTTGTTGCTGCAGAAGTGCCTTGAGGCTCCAGTGTCAAGTAACAACTCCGTCTTGTTTTCTATCAAGTTTGCCTCGACAACCGCAGCTATGATTTCGTCATTTTCAGCTTCAACAAGATTGGCCTGGTTCTTGTTTGGAGTTGGTTTAGTCGACGGTTGTCCTTGACGTTGGTTGCATTGAAACGCCTTATGTCTAGGAGCACCACAAACATAGCAACTGAATTTCTTTTTCATGATTTTCTAGTCAGTTCTATTGAAATTGGGTTTCTTATCGACTCGATCATGATTAGCTAATCTATCATGATTGGGTTTCTATTCTCTCTTATTGGACCATTCACAAGAGTTATGGGCTCAAGATAGATCCAGCCCAAAGTAAATGGTCCAATAAGAGAGAATAGAAAATAATAATAGATTAGCTAATTCGAAAGTGGGCCAATGAAGAATTAGAAAAAGGAAAAGGAGAAGGATACAACAAAAAATATGCTGTGCATTTCCAACAGATGCTTCGATCTTGCCTTCTGGATCTGCGGCGGTGGCGGCTCCATTACCGGCGGCCAAAGCTTCGATCTTGCCATCTGGGTCTCAGACGGAGGCGTCTGCTGATGAACCCTACGCTTTCTTAATCTCCGAGATGGCAAAATTTCAGGCTAAACGGAAGGCCTAAGAAGCTTGGGATGCTGAACATAGGTCCACCGTCTCCGACGAAGTCCAAGCACCAAAAATCAGGCGAGTGGCTGATGAAAAAACTATCCGAATGTTGGGGTAATTTCTTAGCTAATACAAACTCAAAAGCTACAAAACTCAACAGACGACTACCTGAGACTGCAAAAACTTAGCTAATTTCTTATCTGAACTACACACACAACAGCTACATGTAATTACACACAAGCTCACACTTTTAAGTATCAACAATTTTGTGTTTATTTATTTTTAACATTAGACTACTTTTTGAAAAACTCATAAACACAGAATAAGAATTGAGTTCATTTTCTAAAGTTAAATTGTACATGCATATTACTAATGAGATTATGAATTGTGAATCATACTCAATGAGTTTATATGAGAGCAAGCATAATAGTATTTCGAAAGTACAAGTACTTTATCCATCCCACTCATTGTGTTTATATAGTGTTGGGCATGAAGATTAAGAACAAATGATAAAACAAATAGAAAGTGGATAGGTGCTACCACTTTTAATGTTTTGAATGGTTAATTATTTCCTTATTTGAATATAAACAAGATGAGTGAGATGACATTTAAGGAACATATAGACACAATGAGCGGGACGAAGGGAGTATAAAATAACTAAGTTTAAATAAACACTTATAGTATCATTTTTGGTTTAATTATGTGTAGTAGGAAAATTATTATTAGTTTTTTGAATTAGTAGGAAAATTATTATTAGTTGCAAATATGCTTTAATAACTTGTATTTCGATATTTCGATTTAAAATATCATGAATAAAATAATGTGTTTTTATACTTTCTTACACGCAAAAAATGCCTCTGTAATTAGAAAAGTTGTATTGGATTAATATTTGTTCAAATATGGGCCAAACAAGTCTTGAATTTTAGCGTTGTCTCTATTTAGGAAAAAAAGTGGGCCGCTAAGCTAACCCCTACAAAGAGTACTTTGATATTAGGATTTGTAACCGTAGTCACATGTCACGGTTTATAATTTAGCTTAATCTAGCTTTAACTTTAATTGATGCTATGAATTTGATCATTATATTCACTTAATCAAATGGCAGTATTTTATTGCATTTTACTATATGTTTTCGAGATCAGGGTTAAAGAGATCTCTTCGTTTTATATAAAAGTAGTTCAACCGTTTGAATATCCATGGAGAGACAATTACATTTTTTTTTGTATTTTATGAAAAAGAATAATAAAAGAGAATATCTCATTTTTTTTTTTTTATTGTAAGAACAAAGTAAAAAGTAAACAAATAATGATTTTTTTTTAGAAAATATACTAGCTTAGACTAAAGCCCAAATTAGATAAACAAAAGTGATAGTAGTATTTTTTTTTTGTATACTTGGCTCAAAATGTCAGCTTTTACCATTGAAGACAATTTCTTTTTTCTTTTTTCTTTTTCCTTTAGGATTTTTGAAGACTTTCTAGTTTCTTCCAAAAAAAATACTAGTAGAGTTTAGAATGTGATTTTCATTTTCGTACCAAATCTTCTCTCATATTCGCACGCTCCCGCTCCCATACCATAATGCAGAAAAAGATTGCGCCAATTTTAAAATAGGATATCCATGGCCGCCACCGCCACCGGAGCATTCGCCGCCGGTATCTGGCCGTTGACTCGCCTCCATGGTGCATCCACCGCCACCGGCAAAATTAGGACAACTTCAAAGTTTAAACTCTCGGTTTATGCATCAGCGTTTCGGACCGAGAAACTGCCACGAGAGTTCACCCCTTCCGTCCCCGATAGCACCGCCGTGGCGGTGGCGGGTACGCGGCCGAGTGGTGGAGGAGGTGGCGAGCGGGAGGCGGAGACGGAAGACGGGCGGTCGACTTTGAGAGATTATTTTGACCAATGTCAAGAGTTGATTAGTAGATCGGACGGCGGGCCGCCGCGGTGGTTTTCACCTCTGGAATGCCGATCGCGGTTGAAGGATTCTCCTATGTTGCTTTATTTACCTGGTAATGTTTTTTAAATTATTTTTATCTAGTTTATTACTATTAGAAACGGCGTCTGCATATAATCGGTTGTAGGTGAAAATTCCTAAGGTAGGAAAATTACAAAGTTGAAAAGAAAGAAAAAATGTGATACTTCTTAATCAGTAGTGAAGATATTTTAAAAGCTTCTTATTCAAAAGCCAACAATACACACTGCTCGTAGAGATGTTATCTATATTTTCTAAATATAATGAAAATATGCAAATATACATTCTCATGGCTTCATGTTTCTTACAGTTGATTTTTGTTAAAAAAAATTATAAATTCGTGGCTGCAATTATGCTCCATACATTAATGCACTAGTTTTTATTTTTATTTTTTAATTTAAAATTCTGCAGGGGTAGATGGAGTAGGAATGGGACTTATACTGGAGCATGAAAGACTTGGAAAGTAAGTTTCTCTTCTCCATTATATGAAGACGTATGAACGCCGATCAAGTTCATCATTTGTTTATTCAATTTTGTGTAATGCTAGGATTTTTGATATATGGTGCATGCACATCCCCCTCACAGATAGAACATTATTCACAGGTTTTTGTTCTCTCTCATTCATTTTTTCTTATAACGACTAATGAATTATGATAACGAACTTCTGACTATATATGCAATGTATCGAATTCATCATAGCAAACTAGCAATATCATAATGAGATGTCCCATTTAAGGAAATTGGAGGCAGCTAGCCGAAACTTTAGTGATCTCATAATATTTTTTTCTCAGACCTGGTGAAGTTTGTCGAAAGTACTATTAGGATAGAGCATTTGCGTGCCCCAAATAGACCTATATATCTTGTTGGAGAGTCTTTTGGGGCATGTCTTGCTCTTGCTGTCGCTGCTCGTAATCCACAGATTGATCTTGCCTTAATCTTGGCTAATCCAGGTAGTTCTTACATTGATGATAATGGTTGTTTGAATAGAACTTAGGAACTGAATCTTTGTCTGCTCTATCTGTTATGTGCAGCCACATCTTTTGGAAAATCTATGCTGCAACCACTTACTATGTTGCCTTTGTTAGCAAAGGCACCTGAGCAACTCAGTTCCAGCTTGCCTTATGTCCTAACTTTACTGCTAGGTCAATAAAATTGTTTTTCTTTCATAAGTTTGAATTTTTCATTAGATGATTAAAGTACTGCAATAAAAATGGCTATGTTTCACGAAGCTACTAGCACTAATTTCATATGAAGTTTCTTTTAATCAGGTAACCCTGCAAAGATGGTTACGGCACTAATGAGGAAAGGCTTTGCCTCGGAGCAAGTGATTAAGGAGTTGTCTCAAGAAAGTATAGCAATCTCCTCATATCTCTCTGTAAGATAAACACGTAAAGAAATGATGAATATGCATTTGCCTCAGTTTTATTCTATGAATTCGTTGCTATCTGTGAAGCTTGCTTGTACACTTTCAGTCAGGTGATATTATACGTTGATCTTAACCAGTGAAGTCACTAATCAGAATCTATTTTTGCGATAAAAATGTCTGCTGATGTAACTTGTCTCTGTTTTAAATGTTTGAACAATTTTCCTTCTAAAAGCAACTGTAGGATCTGCAAAAAGTTTCTGCAGAATTATATCTGGATCAACTTAGTTCTCACTGAATAAGCTGTGTATTTTCACATAGACAATGTCTGAGCTATTCACTGCGGAAACGCTTCGCTGGAAGCTGAATTTGCTCAAATCAGCTGCTGCTTTTGCCAATTCACGACTTCATGCAGTGAAAGCTCAAACTTTGATACTTGCAAGGTTGTCAACTTATTCCCATTTCTCTGAATTTAATGGTATCAGGAGAGCTCTGGAATATTATCTTTTTATAACTAATCCATCATATTCTTCTACTCTCACCTTCTAGTGCATCTTGTCATTTCTTCAACATGATCGATGATATATTCAGAAGTGTAATGTTCATCTCTCAGCTTATTGTTACTCTGCAGTGGACAAGATAAGTTGCTTCCAAGTAGAGAGGAAGCTGATAGACTTCATCATGTGTTGCCAAATTGTCAAGTCCGTCTATTTGCAGATAGTGGTCATGCCCTCTTCTTGGTAGGTAAATTCCCCACTTTATTGTAACAGAGAGCTCTGTTAGAAGCTATGATCTCATCCCGTATATAAGTTAAGAGTAGCAGGAAAGCTATAACAAGGAATAGGGACGAAATACTAGATATAGAAGTTAGGCTAATTGTTTAGTTGTTTGGGAAGCAACAATTATATGCCTACATTATATTATTTCCAAGATTATATTAACATGAATCTATTACACTATGCTCTTGCGTTTGCTACTTCATGTTACATTTTGCATCTCAGGAAATGCAGGAAAATGGCTTCAGTTTGGTCTCAATTTTAACTGGTACAAGTTTCTACAGACGTGGAGAACGCCACAATTATGTCTCAGATTACTTGCCACCAACCCCTTCTGAATTTTGGAGGCTCTATGAATTTCAAAGGTCAAACTGAATCCAGCTCTTTCCATCTCTAGCAAGTAATAGTTTTGGTGTCATCATGACTGACTAATTTATCGTTTAAATCAGATGGACTGAAACTGCTGTTAATCCTGTGATCCTGTTGACTATGGAAAATGGAGACATCGTTAGAAATCTGGCTGGAATTCCTTCTGAAGGGCCAGTACTATATGTTGGTTGTCATATGATGCTTGGCTTTGAAGTCGTGCCTCTTCTTGCCCGTTTTTGGATTGAAAAGAATATCATCTTACGAGGGATGACACATCCGATGATGTTCACCAAGCTCAGAGAAGGAAGAATACCACCACCATTGTCCGCCTTTGATAATATGAAAATCATGGGAGCAGTTCCGGTGTCAGCAACTAATTTCTACAGGCTTCTCTCTTCAAATTCTCATGTTCTACTCTATCCTGGAGGAATGCGTGAGTCTCTTCATCGAAAGGTGATACAAAATTGATGAATATGTTTCTTCTTTTAACATTTTTTCAAGAATATTTAACTCAGCTATCATTTTATTTTAAGGGTGAGGAATACAAACTCTTCTGGCCAGAACAACCAGAGTTTGTTAGGGCGGCGGCTAAATTTGGAGCCAAAATCGTTCCTTTTGGTGTCGTTGGAGAAGATGATGTCAGTCATGTAAGCTCGAATCTGCTTGTTTCCTTACTTCTCTCATTTTCTTATTTCACGTTCTTCAACCCAAAAAAACACGAATAAACTGTTTATCAGTTACTCTTGGATTACAATGATCTGAGGCGCATTCCATTCATCAAAAATGCTATAAATGAGCTAACAGAGAAGGTGGTGAAGTTAAGGTATGCATGCATCTTTACATGCACTAGTCACTGCTTAATCTTGAATCCTTAAAAACATTTAATGGAACGCGACACCATTTGTTTCTTTTTATTTTATACTTTTTGATATGCGTTGTCTGATCACAGGAGCGGCGCTGTAGGAGAGGTAGCAAACGAAGACGTCCACCTTCCGATCATCGTACCTAAAGTTCCCGGCCGGTTTTATTTCTTATTTGGGAAACCGATAGAAACTGAAGGTAGTCCTTGCATGCATGCTCAAATGAAGCAGCTTCTATTAAAAAAAATGAAGCAGCTTCTATGTTTCTACATATATAGTGTTGAACGTTTGTTTTGGTCGTATGTTTGTTTAGGAAGGGAACATGAACTGAAAAGCAGAGAAAAAGCTCAAGAATTGTACTTGGAAGTGAAGGGTGAAGTTGAGAGATGTGTTGCTTATTTAAAAGAGAAGAGAGAGAAAGATCCTTATAGGAACATATTTGCTCGTCTAAGTTATCAGGCAACCCATGGGTTTGATTCCGAGGTACCCACGTTCGACTTTACCACCAAAACTCATTTGTAATTTTCAAGTCAAATTTAATTTTTTCTTATGTAAATCTTGATAATACTTAAAATATATTCTTAGTATGATAGTTTTTCTTAGAGGAATTTTTTTGTAGTAACTAAACTTTTAAGAGTGATAATTCAGAAACTAAGAGGGTGACAAGTATGAAGGAATCAGCTGAGAATGGAATGGTTATTCATACATTCATTCGCAATCCCATTGCTATTACTCTCTCCGTTCCGCTTATTGTGTCTACATTCCTCTTAAATGTACGTCCAACTCATCTTGTTTATGTCCAAATAAGGTAAGAATACATTTCTCTTAAATGGACGTCCAACTCATCTTGTTTATGTCCAAATAAGGTAAGAATTAATCCAAAAAATACTTTAAAAATTATAGGACCTACCCACTTTTTATCTTTTTACTCTTCGTTTTTAATCTCCATGCCAACACTACATAAACACAATAAGTGAGACGGAGGAAGTATCATTTTATTGTTAAGTCATGTATAAATGACTAATTTTATGAGTATGAGTTTAGTCATTTCTCTCATCCCCTTGTCTTTAGAAATGAATATTATTTCTAATGATAAGGATAATGATAATATGAATGTAACTTTTCCTTCAAATCGTACAGTAATTATAACAATAAATTTAAAGATTCCAAAATGATGGATTTAAATCTCATACTCTCTCCGTCCAAAGATTGTGTACCCATTTGGGTCCTGGCACGGCTATTAAGAAAAGGGAATAAAGTGGAGTTGGTGGGATAAAGGTGTATTTGAGGGGTATTGTTAATAGTTGTAGTTAGTTGACTAATTTATGATTAACAAAAGTAAGAGAGAGAGTGTAAGTATTGTAAACAATGTTCTTAACTGTATTTCCTCTCTCATTTTTTTAATTTTAGGTTTTTTTTTACTGTAATTAAATTTATTTTTCTGTACAGTTGTATTTCGGTTTTTTTTTTTCTTTCTGTACATCAATATTTTCTGCAAATAATTTAAAGAGATAAACAAACAAGCTAAAGACAGAAAATTGGAATTGCTCAAGGTAGATACACCAACAAGGAAAAAAGAGGGAAACAAAACACCAAGTGATCAAAATTTCCAACATTTCATTGAATTAAATATTCATACAAGTACATTGATGTGATCAAATATGAATGGAGGGAAATTTAAATCTAATGACACCAATTCTAGGCCTATAAATACAACAGAGCATTCATTGCTCACAACCACCAAACACTACAAATATAGAGCAGAAAATGGTGCAGCCAGTTCCAAAAAGAAAAGACTTAACTGCCGATGAGCTAAACAACATTGCTCAATGGCTACTACAGCGAAGCAGCCAAGGAAAACTAAACTACGGAGTGAAGAAGCTTGTTGCAGAGGAGTTCCAGGTATGTTTAAAGACTATATGGAAGATTTGGAAGACAGCAGCAGGTCAACAGCAGCAGGGCATTCCTGTGAACATCAAAAGTATGAAGGCAGGGTCACTACACATAAAAAAAAAAGCCATTTGATATTGAAAAAGTCAAAAACCTCTCAGTTAGGCAGAGAACATCATTGAGGTGTATGGCAGAGAATCTCAATGTTAGTAAAAGCTTAGTTCAGATCTGGGTGAAGGACAAGAAGCTGAGGCCACATACAAATGCCATCAAACCTTTTCTTACAGCAGAAAACAAGTTGCAAAGATTGCAGTGGAGTCTTTCTCAGCTAGGGAGCATTATTGAAGGGGGGAAGATAAAGTTTCAGCACATGCACAACACCATCCATGTGAATGAGAAGTGGTTTTATCTTACCAAGGAAAATGAGAGATACTACCTTGCTGCTGGTGAACCAGAGCCACATAGGACTTGCCAATCAAAGAGGCATATAATTAAAGTCATGTTCAACTGTGCAGTGAGTAGACCAATCATAGATGCACAAGGTACTGTCATATTTGATGGCAAAATTGGTATATTTCCTTTTATTACTGAAGAACCAGCTCAAAGGAACTCCAAGAACAGAGAGAAAGGTACAATAGAGACCAAAGCAGTGCACAATGTCACAAGGCCAGTAATCAAAGCTCAACTAATCACAGAGGTAAGTCAGATTGCAGCCTTTCACTTACAAAATCTGTGGTGCCAATCACTTACAATATCAAATTGTGTGCAGATGGTGCCAATATTTAAAGCCAAGTGGCCATCATGTCTACCAAAACACATGAAGATCCAACAGGACAATGCTAGACCACACATTGTAGATAGTGATGCTGACTTTCAAGCAATTGCACATCAAGATGGATTTCACATTGAACTCATCAACCAACCAGCCAACAGTCCAGATAGTAATGTCAATGATTTGGGGTTTTTTAGGAGCATACAGTCAATAAAAAACAAGCAGCCTGCTTCAAGTGTTCAAGAGATGTTGGATAATGTGAAGACAGTTTATGCAGAGTACTCACCACATAAGCTCAATAATATTTTCTTGACATTGCAGAGTTGTTATGAACAGATAATGATCAAGAAGGGATCCCTCATTTAGGGAAGGACAGAATGCAGAGAGAAGGAATGTTGCCAGATTCTATTGAAGTAGATGAAGACCTTGTGAGAGAATGCATGGAATACTTGGAGGTGAATGGAGGGAGGCTAGAAGACAGGTTTTATAATCTGGATGATCTTGTGAAGACATTGGATCAAGTAGTGTTGGAATAGTATCTGAAGTAGGGTTTACAGGGACAAACATGGTCAAATATTTTTGGGTTTTGTGTTGTTTAGAATGTAAACACTAGTGAAATGCACTATATGAATGCTTATCATATGTATGGATCAATTTCTGTTGTTTGCACTGTATGGATGCTTTTCATTTTGCAATTCAGATTATCTCATTCAATCAGCACATGCATTGGCATAGTGGAGTCTCAGCACACACATTGGAGTCTCAGCACATGCATTGGCATAGTAGGTAGCAAGTGAGCCTCCTAAACCAAGGGATTTCTCCCTTGGTGATGGCATCAATGCAATTCAGATTATCTCTTCAAGTAATCAGCACATGCAGTGACATCATGGAGTCTCAGCATATGCATTTGCTTCATTGACAATATGCATCAAATAGGCAGCAAATAGGACATAATGCAAGTTAGCCGCCTAAACCAAGGGATTTCTCCCTTGGTGGTGGCATGAATGCACAGGATCTACTCCAATTCAGTCTCAGCAGATTCCTTTGCATCATTGACTTTATGCAGCAAACATTCAAGGCATCACAACAAGTAATTTAGGCATCAAGGCATCACAACAAGGCATTTAGGCATCAAGGCATCACAACAAGTCATTTAGGAATCAAGGCATCACAACAATTAGAGGCAGCTCAGTATCGCGGCAAGGCAGCAAAAAATGCAATAGGCAACCCAAATCAACCACAAAATGCAATAGGCATCACTAGCCATAAACCCCATAGATACATCAAGCCATAAAGCAGAATTAAAAACAAAGCACCTGAGTAATATCTGAATCAGAATCTGATTCGTAGACAGCATTCATTTCGGCGAGGCGGTAGAGCTGATAGGGATCCAAACCCGCCGCCGTGGGTTCCGATGGTGCGACCTCATCGTTGAGGTGTATGGCCTCATCGACGGTCACATGCGATTCCGGCGGTGGGAGATCCCAATTACTTTCGTAACCAGGAGGCCGCGGGGGCATAGAATCAGAAACACTTTCATCGGGGTTTGTTTCGTAGCCCGGCAGCCTAGGTAGAGGAGAATCGGTGAAGTCAAAATCCATCGCGATTTGGGGGAAATCGCCGAGATAGGTTACAGGTTTTGAGGGAAGCCGACGAGGGAAAAGAAGATGATCAAGACGGGGGAGAAGAGAAGGATGCCGATTCAGGCATTTCAGGGAATCGAACACAGAGGACAAGAGAATCGCGGCGGGGGAGAAGAGGAGAGTTTAGATCTAGGGTTTTCTGAGTGTTGGAAAATGAGAGAGGAGAGAGAGAGAGCAGATCAAAATGGGGCAGTGGGGTGGGGTGTTTGGGGTATGTTAATTAAGGTAATTAACATTGTTAATTAACAGGGGTTAAGTGTTAGTGGATGGGCCCAAGGGGTAAAGGGTAGAAAATTAAATGAGTTAGTGAGGATAGATGGGTACTTTTACACAAATGGGTACAGAAACATTGGACAGATAAAATGGGGCAAGTGGGTACAGAAACATTTGACGGAGGGAGTAGTATTTTTTTTGTACCTTAAATATTATAACCCCCACGTGGTATATGTTTTAAATATAAAGCAAAATAAAATGAGTACTTATTATGTAATTTTATATAAATTGTTGAAAAATGTTACCTGATTACGATAGAGAAGATTATCTAATCTTTTTTTTTCTTTTTCTTTTTTTTATGTCAATGGAAACTCGCAGCCGCTATTTTCGGTGTGCACTGGGTAAACTCTCGTTTCTTGTGTAGTAGCCTGCAAACCACATAAGGCAGGCAATAGCCTGCAAATTACATAGGGCAGGTAGGTAAACCACATTTTCCAAGTACAGGTGTGGCAGACTCGACCTATAGAGGCGTGTCATATGGAGTTCGAACTTGAGACCTTTCGGTATCAGACGTCCACTTTTACCAATAGGTCATCCCCAAGGCGACAAGAGATTATCTAATCTGATTACATAATCACATGATTAGGTATAGGGCTGCTAATACGGACGGGGTCGGGTACCCTACTCGGTTTTTACGGGTACCCGGCCCCAGAAATGAGTCTAAAAAGACACCCAATTCCGTCCCACCCAAGCTAACCAGGTATCCAAATACCCGATCGGGTATACGGGTCGGGTAAATGGGTACCCATATAATCCGCGTAAAAAAAAATAATAATAAGCTCTACATAATAAATTTAAAATTAAAATAAACCTATACAAGTAATAAGTGAAAGTTGAAAAATCAACTCAAAACCACAATAATCATCAATTTATCATTCTTGAATAATTCAATACAATTATAAAGTCACATTTTGAAACATCAAAGTTATCATCATTCATCGTCATTCATCAACATTGAACTTATCAAATATCAAAATATTAAAGTTTTTGTGTGAACGTGAGAAAGAGAGACAAATGTGTTTTATTATTCTTTTAATTTTATTTTTATTGTTTAATATTTAAGCGTTAAATATAAAAATATATATATATATATATATATATATAATTTTAAATCGGGTAGTTCATCGGGTATAACGGGACGGTACGGATATATCCGGTACCCGAAAAATTGAAAACAAAAAATCCGCAATCCGTACCAACCCCATTAATTCCGGATATTGGGTACCCGGTTACGCGCCGGGTTCCGGGTCGGGACCGAATTACCCGAGTACCCAGAATCCGTATTAGCAGCCCTAATTAGTTAGTGTAATTATTACCCAGTCATACGATTAAAAAAAGTATTTCGATAGTTGAGAATATTTGATCGAGTTACGAGAGAACGTATGATTTATTAATGGCTCAAGTACTCCCAAATAAGTCCTTAAGGTAGGCACTCAAGTGTAAATTCACTCCTAATCACCTTTTAATGTATTCATAAGTGGGGCAAATTCTCCTTTTCATCTAATGGACATGTTAACACCGTCAACCGGAAAATTGATTTCTTCAAAAGAAAAAAAAAAAAAAAAAAATTCTTTCTCACATATGATACAATCATCAAACACCTTGGGTAGATTTCCTTTTTTTTTTTTTTTTTTTTTTTCTATATTCTTCCAAAAGTGCGGATTTCATGATTCAAAGAGTTTCATTTTCAGTCATATATTCTTTAGTAAGTAGTATTTTAATTTAAGAACTTCAGTGATTCGTGGAATCGGTTAATAATGTTAGCATAATTCCAAATTCTTGTACTACTATGTTTTAACGTATCCACCAAAAATTTTGCAATCCAGTTGCAATTTGAATTTTTTTCCTTCAAAAAATAAACTTTATTTCAGTTTTTAATTTAGTGCATATGGACGGTGGATTCTGCAAACTCATCATTCGGCATCTACAAAACCCCTTAATTCAAAGTCTTGAGGAAAGAAAAAATCCCTAGAAATGAACCATAAATTTCTTGAATTTATGTTCCTCGTCACTTGTCTTGCACTTTGTGTATTTCCCATGTACAATTATCAGCACCCAAATTTGAAATTTCTCAAACCCTCTACACTACCGGTCAATATTGTTGTATTCCTGCACCAATTAATCTTCCCCAAAAGATTAGTTGAAGGTATTTCTTATAATAAGTAAGGTGTTCGAGAAAAAAAAAAAATGAAAAAAAAAACAATGAAAAATCAATTTTTAGTTAACAATGTTTTAAATATTTCCGTTACAGGAGAGGATGATCTGCTCTACT